>MU399615.1:9274-188365 GCA_022578875.1 Hypoxylon crocopeplum | reverse complement strand
TGTAAGTGAAGGGGGGAAGCCCTGCTTTATATACACATCCACGCTATGTCTCCATGTACTGTACCTGACAGTGGTCCCTTGTACCCTATTTCAACGTGGCGCGCCCGAGATAAATACGAGAAAAAAGGTCATGACTCGCTGTCTTGTTCGCAGTCTCTATCTTCGAAAACTGCCTTCTTCTTCTAGATTATTCAAGAAACACAATATCTCGTCTGATAACTCTTCATCTTGCGGCGCGTCCCTGATAGCAACTTTAATGCAAGCTGGATAACTTGGAACTTCCTACTATGCTTGTTCATACTTCTGGAAAATCTGGTGTAGGCCGTCAGGAGATTTTTAATTGTTTTTATTTTATTTTTAATACCAGGGGTTATAGGGGCCGCCTCGGCGATACTCGGTGACCGTGCTGGTCACGACCTGAGTGCTCGTCTCAGTCGTCCTTGAACTAATCGTCGGTCCCGGCACGGAGCTAGTAACGGTGGGATCTGTAGTGGTAAGTGTCATACTACTTGTCGTCGTGGATGGCGGGAGTCTGAATTGGATCGTGACCGTCGTCAGCACAGTCGAAGTCTGAACCGGGCCCGGTGATGTCACCGTCACGTCCCTCGAGATGGTCGTGGTACTCGTAACAGTCGCTGAAGCTGCTGCTACCGTGACGGTCGAGGATACCGTGCTGGTTGACGTCAAGGTGATGGTCATCCGGGTTTGGCGTATGTTGGGCGTCGTAGTGACGGTACTCGTGCTTGTCGTGACGCTGGTCACTGTCCGGGTAGAGGGCGCAAGGGTTACGGCACCGGCCGCGGAACTTGTCACTGTCTGGGTTACGGTAGTAGTGGTGCTTCCTACGGTAGACACGGCCCGGGCTTGGATTTCCGGATTGTCGGTCCGCTTGGCTCTCCAGCGTCCTATGGTGGTTGTCGTTACGACCGTCTTCCTTACTATCACTAAAATCACTACCGTTTTAGTCACGGGCCTGCCGGTGGTGGTCACAGTGGGGCCGGCAAGTGTCGTTGTGGCAACGGTGCCAGTGACCGTAATGGCTGCCGGTGTGATAGTTCTGGTGACAACCACGGTTGATGTCGAGGATACCGTGCTGCCTGGTCCCATAGAAGTGATAGTTCTACTAGTGGTTTGAGACACGACTTGTGTGGTAGTTTGCGGAGCAACCGTACTTGTCACCACCACTGTCGTTGTGACCGTCGTGAATGAAGTCCTTGTGCTGAGGGGATCGGGCGTAACAGTAACGGTAGAAGTGACTCTTGCGGTGGGTATGCTAAGCTGGGTAGTCACAACTGGACTAGGAGTAACAGTATTCGAACCAACAGTAACGGTCGCAGTCGTGGATTGTGTTACTACGCCAACGGTTGTCGTCGTAGTAGTGGGTACAGTAGTCAGCCCTCCAGTTGTCGACGTCTGTGCCGCTGAGCATATCGATAGGGCGTTAATGTTAATGTTCGGGGCTACAAGTGCCGTCGGCGCAATAGCGCTATCGAAATTTCTTAGGTCAATCCAGGCCGTTGTGTCCAGGACGCTCGATAGCGGATACTCGTCCGAGGTCAGCAAGGTCGCATGGCCGAAGCCCACGCGCGCCGCCGCGTTGTTCTCCCAGTTTCCGAGGCCGGTGTTGTTGAATTCGGCGAATACGACATTGTCTATCCGGGGGTCGGAGTCGGACCAGATCTTCCATCCGGCCGGTCGCACCGCGGCGTCTAGATAGGAGTCCTTGAAGACCACCCTTGCGTAGGCAGAATAAGGTCTCCCGAGGTAGACCCCGTTCCGAGTAGCAGACTCGAACCCTACCGCAGCAGTCACAAGGGACTGATCGAATACGAAAATACCGATAGAGCTGGCATCCTGGCGGCTCTGTGCTGTAATGGCAGACGATCGCCTCTTGGCGGCAATCGTACACCCCCTGAAGTAGGCAGCAGAGTAGCCCCAGATGAAATCGATAGCTCCGTCGATATAACTGGACTCGTAATATTGATATCCGTTCCTCTGCCCGGTAAGAAGAGTATCTTGCCATCCCACAAAGGCACACCCGTAGAAAGCAATGTGGTTACCATATACTGAAGCTGCTAAAGTAACGTAGCTCGCGGTGGCGCCGTCCAAGTTGTCGGTGTTAATGAAGTTAATATTGTAGAAGGAAACGTTCGCAGATGCAGATGCAGTCGAGATCACGGCAGTTTCGGCATTTGAGTGTCCTACGGGAAGAGGCGCGACCGAGAGGCCTCGACAGTACGCAATAGTAACCTGATTTCCAGCATATCCCCGCCCGGGCGATTCCAGTGTGAACCCAACAATGACAGTGCGCCCGGGGCGATTAATCGATATTTGCTCAATGTAGGTTCCGGCTGCTAGGTATATTGTCTGACAAGAAGAGTCCAAGGGAAGTGAAGCTAATGCGGCCGTCAAGTTAAGAAAGGCGCCAACTATCAAGTTGGTCGGATCGACAACCACAGCACCAAGTGGCGGCTGAGAAGCACTTGTAGGAGGAGCGCAGGTACCAGTCGCTGTCGCTGTAGCGGAAGTCGTCGGGCTAGTGCTGGTAGTAGGGCAAGATACAGTTGGACTACTCTGCGTCGCGCTCGCCGATGATGCATCCGCCGCATTGATTGCGACTAGTACTGTTGGGTCGATCCATGACAGATCTGAGGTAGCGTATGGCGGGAAAGAGTTGGCAAAAACCGCACCAATCGTAAAGGGAGCCAGTTGCGACGAGTCCAGAAGGTGATCGTAACCGATCCTGGCGCAAACGTTCAACAAGAAGCTTCCGGGGCCCCGGTTGTTGAATTCCCCGAAGAAATTTCCGATAGAGGTGGACGGGTAGTTGTATACTCCTTGGGGAATGATTAAGCTCGACATATAAGTATTTTTCCACACGCCTTGGGCGTAGTTCCCATTCGGGGCTGCTAGGTAGACCCCTATGCTTGCTCGCTCCTTCAGAGGCAAAATCTTCTGGGTGATCGTAGAACTATCGAAGACGACTGTGGAGTTCGTAGTACTGAGCCCCTTATTGAACAAGATAATTCCATTGGTCGCGGCCGTAGCGGTAACGGTACTGTTAAAGACATAAAGACCAAGATACCCGGCAAACGTCTGTGTGGCGGCTTCGACGTAAGAATTTGCTATCAAGGTAATGCCCAGAGTCGAGTAGAAAGCCTGGTTGCCGGCACTGATGATCTGGCAGCCATAAAAGGCGTTTTTCGTCCCTCGTAGTGAAACAGCCCATGCGGTAGTCGAGGTGTTTGTGGTCACGAAGTTGATGTTTCTCCAAGTGATGCCCTTAACGCTGTTCGTGTTAATCGTCAGGGGTATACCAGCGGTGCTAATGATAACCTGATTTCGGGTATAATCATCAGGAAAGGATGTAGCCCCAACAATGGTAACGGCGGCGGTTGCATTGATCACCACTGCCTCCTTGTATGTTCCTGCCGCTACAGATACCGTAGCGATCGTATGCTTCTGAGCGTAGAAAATTGCGTCGCCAATACTAGTGAACTGAGCGGTACCATCCAGATTGACGGCGACGGTTGCCGCAGCTTCATGCCATCCACTGTTAGTATTTGCCAATACGTGAAAATCGCATTCTACTTACCAGCGCTGCTTGTGGTGGTTGTAGAAGTAGCTCCCAGCGCCAATGAGGCGAAGTGGTTCAACAGCCACCCTGCTCCTATAACTAGCCTCGATGCGCGCATCTTGGCTATTGCTGTGTCGGCGTCTGAGGATGATTTCTACTGCCCCATTGCAGAATGGAAAGGAGATATCGACTTTATAGACATGATAGTTTCTTTCTACTACGTTTAATCAGGATGATGTCAATTCTCGACAATGCAACGACGTATGCCAAGGATAGCAAATGTCAGGATACTTTCTTCCGTCTAATTAAATGGCGTAGGAGTATAGTAAATAAGTCGCGTCTGCCCTCCAGATACTGTCACGAGGTATACGCTATACTTTCTAGTGATAGATACTAGTCATGCTGGTTCATCAATTTCTCGGCAGCGTCAGCACCGTCTAATTATTTCGTTGACCAAAAAATTGTCCGTCTGAGCCTTTAGTAATGTTCTCGTCTAATGTTGCCCAAATAAGCTCGTTAGTGATATGTCCAAAATCCGGGGTTTGATTTCTTGATACTGGGGTAGTAATGGCGGCATGGTACGATATACCCAATTTTCTTTTAGCGACACCCGATAGAAAGCTGGACCTCTATGATCTCCAACAAGATAACGACGGTCCCGAAAGCACCTGCTGACCAGGTGTTAGGATGTCAGTCTTCGTGATAGCTCTACCAATTCAGAACAAGTGTCTCTCACTACTATGGTTGATCATGAAAAGACTGAATCGAATAAGCACATGCTATATGATCTATAAACAGTCTACCCCAACTCACCAACCGAATCCAAACACGGTCTTATCAGGTATACAGTCTAAATATACACAGACTAGGCAGATAATAGTCTTAAGAAGCGCCTAGGCCTTGAAAACAAGCTTTCGTGCTCCAGAGCTGGGGAATGCACTACCGGTACCACTACCGCCGGCCCATTGTGGCCACTTCTAGGGAGCCGGGTATCTACCGGGCTTCTGGTTGTAGTAGTTGAAGCCGTCGATGCCCTTGAGCGCCGGGTATTTATCGAAGACAGTCTTCAGGGTCTTGGCGACCTTAGGCAGTTCGACTTAGACGTCTTGACTAAAGTTGGGCTCAGTGATTATGTCGATGACGATGCGCTAGGGCTTCTAGCCGTGCTTTATGGCCGCATCAATTGTGTCGGTTGACTCGAGCTCGTTGGGCAGGTAGTAGAACTATACGTTATACCATAAGATATTTTTGCCAGCTCGCTTCTTTAGCTCCGTGTAGCTAAACTTACTCATATTTCCACTACCGGATATAGCTGTTAACACGGGCGCTAGCGTAATGACGAAACCTTTTCCGAAGCCTTTACGCATGCGTTAGATAAGACGGACCACGAGTTCTAAAGTGATAGAGTTAGGCCGCCTTTCGCTATAATCCTCAATGTCTAGGTCGATACTGTCGAATTTATACTTTTCCAATATATTCTTCAACGCGCCATAATACCTTTTAAAGGTCGAGTTATCGTTAAAGTAGGTAAAGCCACCCCGTAAACTCATCGAAACAACAACACCAGCCTTTCAAATGATCTTTATCTTAGACCACGTCCAGGTATGTTTACCGGAAGGTTAGGGTCCACATTGATATCGTTAAAATCACGTTCTACGCTTTAAAGAAGGCCAATCACTGCTACCGTAAACTAATGGAAGATAATCTAACTGAATAATATCTACCTGCCTCGTAGGTAGGTACCTAAGGTACCTAGTGAGCGAAGAGGCTCCCGCTTAGGAGGCTTCCATTGAAGGCCCTTCTTCTCCCCTGCACAATCTGTACCTATCTTAGTACTCATAACGACTTTAATAATATACGAGAATTACAATGTTATATCAATTATAAGTCACTTGACAGATTTTATATTCGAATTTGAAAATAATATACGGTCTCGCGGTCGCTCGCAGTTGGCCGCGTCGGTAACCCCAACATCTGTAATAACTCCACTCTAGTATACCCGTGTCCAATGGAGATTTATTTATGTTCTACCTTAAGCGCTACCTTGGAATGTACATAATACAATTCCAGATGTTGGTCACTACCCCTATCGAAGTTTGCATAACACCACACAAGACTTAGCCCATAGACGCCTTGTTTGCTTGAGAGATCAATCCGCTAGACGTCGCAGATGATAACATTTGTAGCTTGATCCTGTACCGCTGACTGGGAGTTGATATCAAAAGAGGGCGCTTCGCTACAGTGGCTTAGCTTGGAGGACGCAATGTTGGTCGAAAGGTGGTATGGTGAACGACCTGCCCTCTACTCGAAACATGTAAATACCGTATCCCTTGAATGCATGGAACTAATAAGGTCGCGTCCCGGCTCTTGTGGGAAAAGCTGGTGCCCCTTGACTGTAATTATGTCAGGCAGCGACAATGGCCGCAGCCTGAAGTTGAAGAATCATCGCGAGGTGTCGATGTTTGTTTCGTCACTCGATAAATGTATATAAATCCAGCCTGAGTTCCTTTTATTTCCTATCTCAACCTATTCATTACTTAGGTATCATCAAATCTCATCACTATTCCTCAACTTACAGAATCTTTCTACTTCAATTCGAAGCTTAACTGAAGCATTCATCATAGCAAGGAATATGGGCGGCAATATTGTCAAGGCCTCAGACATGGATGCCCTCATTAAGAAGGGCGAAGATAGTCGGAGGGCCCGCGAGGCTGCCATTAAGAGACGTCGTGAGGAGGAGGAAAGGAAGAAGAGGGAGGAGGAAATGAAGAAGCTAGTAGTGGATTCTGGGACTGTCTCCCAAGGGAGGCGTGGCAAGGGTTTCTAAGGTGCTCTTGAACTAACAGAGGTATATCGTAACCGTAGCTCTATTTACGACCTTACTAATCGCTAATGAATGACCGAACTAGATCCTCATGCTCATGGTGGAGGTTTAGAGAAGGCATGTCTTATGGCTTCTTCAGCTTGGAGTTTTTCAAGGCTATTGCAAGTAAGGGAGGGGAGTTATAACTGCTTCGCGCATATGCTACCACTCATTTGAAATCCTTACTTAATTTACACTCATTTATAACTACGTTTCCCTAATTCTAACAGGATTTACTAACAACTAGGGGTTGCGTTGTGCTATTTATGGTTTGATAAGGAACCCCTTTTCTTGTCAAAAGCCTCACTAACTACCACAATGTGATGCATGAATCCCTAAGATTTTCGTAGGCAATTGAGAGACATTTTGGTAAACGTCAATGGATTTGGTCATATTTATGTTGGCTCGAGTGAAGTTGGCTGGGCGCGTGTGTACAAGGGCCTGGGTCTTTTCCCAAGCACCTTAATGATAGGTACCCCTACTTTAAAAAGGTGACCCTCCCCCGCCATACTCAATTCTCTTTTCATCCTTCATTCCCATCATCTCCCACTTAGAGATTCCTACTACCCATCTTTACATTCTACTCTTTATCTTTTTAACCTCATATTATGGCATCCTTCGACTTTATCGCTGAGAAAAACGCCCTGGAGGCGCAAGTGGAGTTCATCGGCAAGTTCGTTGATGCGAAACGCGATATTGTGTCTTTTGTTGGCAGTTGCCTCGGATGGAACAAGGCTGGAGAGTTCATCGAGTTCTTCAAAGGCTCGTTTAATCTTAGCCTCGCCGTTAGAAATGCCGAGACTAGCGAGCGTGTACTTATTCGATTTCCATTCCCCGGAAAGATATATGGGCCGTGGCGGGATAAAAAGGTCAGGGACGAGGTTATGGTTATGAACTATCTCTCCGAGCATACGACCATCCCCGTTCCACGCGTGCGTTACTGGGGTCTCACGGAAGAGAGCCCACAGCAGTTGGGGCCTTTTATGATTGAAGATTTTATGGAAGGGGAGAACCTTGGTGATCTTTTGAAAAAGCCTACGGAAAACGAGGAGGATCCTGCCACCCTAGATCCGGATATTGACGAGGGAAAACTGAAAACTATCTATGAGCAGATCGCTGGCTTCATGCTGGAGCTTTCGCGTCTGGAATTCCCACGCATTGGTGCTATCTCCAAGGACACCGTATCTGGTGAATGGACGGTTGCTGGGCTACCATTGACGTACGATATGAACGAGGTCGTTACCTTTGCCGGCTTTCCTGCAGACCACTTCACTACGGCGTCGTTTAGTCGTGCGAGTGATTACTTTGCAGAGCGTGCGCGATGTCTGCAGACACATCTGGAAACACAGCGCAACATTGGGTTCGAAAATGAAGACATTACTTGGAACCGCTACGTGGCGCGCCACTGCTTCACTAATATAATCCCTACTTACGGTACCGTCGATGATTCTGGGCCGTTCCGACTCTTCTGTGATGACCTACGGCCCTCAAACATGCTGGCTGATCCTAGGACGATGCGCATCACCGCCGTGCTCGATTTCGAGTTCACGAACGCCATGCCGGCTCAATTCGCCTACGATTTGCCTTGGTGGCTTATACTTGGGCAGCCGGGCATCTTAATAAGTGAGGGCAAGCAAGAATTCCTCGACCTCTTCGAGCTGCGGAAGGAACAGTTCATCCACGCAATGGAGCGCGTCGAGGCCAGATCAGCAGTCAAAGAGCCGCGCCTCTCGGCTCGAATGAGAGACTCGTGGGATAGTGGACGTTTCTGGTTCAACCTTGCGTCACGGAGCAGCTTTGACGTGGACGAAATCTATTGGAAGATGCTACATAAGGAGAACCTAGGTGAGGTGATATTAGACACGGCAACACTTGCTAAGAAGGAAGAATTCTTAAAACGGAAGAAGGATCAGTTTGGAGCGTACTGGGCAGAGAGAATAAATGACCCGCGCTTTGATGAGTAGATTTTTAAGAGTGCCCACCTAGGTAGGCTTCGTTAAAAGATATCTGTTCTTTCGGGGAGTGCTAATTTATGGCTCCAGAAGTACCGCACAATAAATAGTAACCCTTATGAAATCCTGGCGGTCGGGCACAGGTTGGCCTTCGCAGACTTAGGGCGTAACTTCGACAGTTCTATCGACCCGTATAGCCTTCAGGGGTATGTTGCTTCCTGCCTCCGATACTTTGTCGAGCTCTTCCTCCATCTGAGCGCATCCCTATGAGACGCCTACACGTCGGTCCAAGCGAGTGCCGAGTCGTCAAGATTCATCTACCTATCGCGCCGGGACGAGGTATTTTAAAGAGGTTGTTGAGCCGACTATCCATGCTCGGAGTAAATTCTGATGTTTCTTTTGCTATATCCTACTTACACCTATTCGGGCAGAGATGTACCGGTATGGCAGACTAGAGTAACTACATGTAGGTACCTTGGTAGATACATGTATATACTAAAGGTATTGCAATTCAAAGTATTTTGGGATTGATTCATTATTTGAAGTGTGTAGTGTTAAAATCCGGCGTTGAAGTTTGGTGAGAATCATACCTACTAGCTAGGTACATGTACGGCGAGATCTCATGTGCTTGGGTTGTCTGCTGGAGCACGCCACGGTGGTACTCAAAGAGGTACTTAGCATTGATTATGTCAATGAGAATACTATCGTTTCATATACATAGCTGCTTGAGGATTGCACATGTAGTGCGTGGCAATCGCTCTTATGTGTTATTGCTGAAAGGTGACATCCGGCCTCGGAATCCTTCCCTACAACCTTAGCTCGGGGCCGACTGCACTGACTGGCTTTCGGAGTGCAACGTTAGAACTAACACCGTTAGTCGTACAAGACGGAACCGGGAATTGCAAACATCTCCGAGTCCAGTCACCGGGATACCCGGGTACTTACCAAAGATAAATAAAGCCTGGTGCCCGCATCTGGCATCGGTCGCTGAATGCCGAGTCAGAAATTGTATTGTACCTGCGCAAAGACTGCCGCCTTGGTAGTTTTGAGCACGTCTGCTGTAAACATGGCTCCATCAACACTCGAAGTATCTTCAAGCACCGGCTTAGATAACTTGTTGCCAACCAAGGATCAGTGGTATACTGCACCGGCTAACTTTGAAGCGTCTATTCCGGGAACTGTCTTCCGTGTTCGAACTGTGCCAGGCGGGCCCGCCGTCTTCAGTAACGCCGCTGCCGCATATCATATTATGTACCGTACCACTGGCTTGCGATATCAGCCAACGTGGGCAGTGACGCAAGTGCCCTAAGCATTCATTATGTCACTCTTCAATATCCAGGCGGCTAAACTATCCATCAGATCTCTGATAATCCCCAAGAAAGCCTCCAAATCCTCCGGCTATCACTCCCTGCTTTCTTACCAGGTTGCCTATAACTCATCCACCATCGACTGGGGATCATCGTACCGTATCTTCCAACCTCCCCTACCAAACGCCTATGGCATTCCCACGGACCACGAAAAGGTTGACATCATGCTTGACCGTGGCTGGTTCGTCGCCATCCCCGATTTCGAGGGATCACGTGCTGTATTCGGCGTCACCGTCCAGGTCGGCCATGCTACCCTCGATGGCATTCGTGCTGTACTTTCCCTGGTTGGCATACCTGGTGTTTTATTACCCGGTAGCGTAGATAAGTTTAAATACGCAATGTGGGGGTATAGTGGCGGCTCGATCGTTTCGGAGAAAGTTGCTGAGTTGTAAGTTTAATACGCCCCTAAGCTAGCGGTAGGATTTGTAGGTGCAGCATTGGGCGGTTTAGTAAGCAAGATGAGGATTTTGCATAATACGACTAACAAGATACCCTACACTGGCAACCTTATCCTCGTGTTGCTAGGTGTTATGAATGAATATCCCGAGCTTGACGTTTACCTCTGCAGTCGTCTTAAGACCGAAGGTCCCCAGGACGTGACTGCGTTTTTTAAAGGCCGGGATATGGATTCGCTATAAGCTTTCCACGCGTATAGAGGCCAGGATATCTTCGATTACTTTATTGGTGGTCAGGCTGACTTCGAAGCGTGTGAGGCCCTATGAAAGATCGAAAAAGTCGAGTGGACGTTTGGTTATTATGGTGCGCCGGGAATTCCTCTTTTTATCTATAAGGCAATTGGAGACGAGATGACATTTATTACCGATACGGACGAGCACGTAGAGCAGTACAAGCGATTTAACGTCTTCGTGCAGTATGAGCGCAATACGGTTGGTGGCTACGTGTCTGAGATTGTCAACGGCCAAGACCGAGCAATAGAATGGCTGGCCGGCGCCTTCAACGGCTCCATCACCATAGACAAGGGCATCATGATTCAGGATGTTGCCGTGGATATCTACAAGCCACCTTCCCATTGAAACCAAGCAGATCTACCCAGGAGAAGGTCTGGATTACTGCTGAGGTGTGCTATAGAGATATGAGTGAATTACTCAATGGTACCTAGGAAGGATCTCGAATGATATTTCACATACCTACTCGTACTCAAATAAAAAAAATGACCACCCATTGTCTGTGCCCAACATTGCACTGTACTCATCGCTACGCTGGAGGATAGAGGTGGGAGACTAGGATGACAGAGAGTAGGGAGGTTCGCCCTTGCTCACAACAGCTTAGGGAATACATCAAAAATGGGTTAGGGAGGTAAAACTTCCCGAATCAAAGGAGTTGAAAATAAAATGTCAACTTTCGCAAGGTGGCAAGCTTTTAGGATCCGGGCCTAGGAATGGGTACGTAAGCCCTCTTTGGGGTTGCGGAGCTGGGTTCAATTCCAAAGGCTAAGGACATAATACACTTCTCTTTCAAAGGTGACTATATTTATTTAACTCCCTACCTACCCCTATCTAGGATACCGTTCGCCAGAATTTCGTGAGGTGAACTGCTCGGGAACATCTACATATATATCTTGCATCAGTATAGTGCCTTTCGCCGCTACCGCCCTTTATTACGAGAGGTCAGAGAGGGCGTCGAGGTTCCAGGTGTTCTCCGGAGCGAACTGTCGAGCAAAGTGGGCGGCAATATCGCTCCGTTTAGCAATCCAGACGCGGTCGAACTTGCTGACGTATTCAAGGAAGCGAAGCAAGGAAGCAGCACGTCCGGGTCTCATGATGCGGGCGTGCAGACCAATCGACATCATGGTCCCGCTCTCGTCAGACTCGCGGTACAGGACGTCAAACGCGTCCTTGAGATAGTCAAAGAAGTCGGTAGAGCCGGTGTATCCGGGACCGGACTGGCCTCCCCAGAAGCGCGCGTCGTTCGTGTCGAGGGCGTACGGAAGGATGAGCATTGGTCGGCCAGAGACGTCGGCGAAATAGGGGCGGTCGTCATTCGTAGTGGCCGAATCGTACAGCAGACCCTCCTCGGCCATGATGCGACGACTTTTGTCGGTGATTGGCGGCCTGGGGAAAGCGCCCATAATCTTCTTGCCCGTGAGCTCGAAAGTTTGGTCAATGGAGCGGCGGAGGTCTGCTCTCTCCATGTCTTCCGTGAGGCCAACGCGACTGATGGAGCGGGTTCCGTGCGAGGCCATGTCGCAGTTTGCGGTTTTCAGCCGCTCCGCCAGCTCTGGGTTGACAATGAGAGCTTCAGATGACAAAAAGACGCTGAACGGAGCGTTGAACTCATTGAAGAGACGCAGCAGACGCCATATGCCGACGCGTGTGCCGTATTCATACTCTCCCTCCTGCATAAGGTCGCGCTCGCTCTCCGGAAGAGCACTCCTCACCCAGGTCCGGGAGTCGCGCGCGCCGTCGCCTAGGAGCGGGCTTCGCTCGGTGCCTTCTTCATAGTTGATTGCAAAGTTGATGGCGACCTTCTTGCCTCCAGGCCACGAGAAGCTAGGGGGGTGGTCTCCGTATCCGGCGAAGTCGCGTGGACGGGCTATGGTAGGATCAGCCATGACGATTCAGCGTTCTATAAATCCCTAGAAACTTTAGGCAGGGAAAGTATTTACCAGGCTTATATAAGGAGTACCGTTGACTTTACGAAGATAGTGTACCTATCTATACTAGTCCATTAATCCCATCCGGCCTCGCGCAACACTGTTTTCGCGCATAGATTCGCCACTTCGGTGCAAAGATATCAAGGGGCGTTTTCTCATACAGAACATTCCCGAAAAGCCGCACCTTATCTTCCTAGTGAATGTCTATAGGTATGAACAATTATCGTCTTCCCTGTATCGACACTATGGATCTATGTAATCAAGCAGGAGCTCATCTCCGCAATGCGGGTTATGTACCTGATATCGCACTAATCGCGCTAGCAGACCTTACGTGTCTTTCGGTATATGACCATGAATCGCCGGAACGCTAGGCATTTTGCTCATTTTATCCTATCTTGGTCCTAGTGTGCCCACTCAGATACCGTACATTTGGTCTCTATCAAACAGTCCACGAAGGGTAGGCCACGAGGACCAACTCGAGATGCCGCCGAAGCGTGCAAAGCGTGAATATAGAGGAAATGCATGTCACCGATGCCACCAGCAGAAAGTGAAGTGCTCTAGAGGTAGTACGCCCACGCCGCATCATGTGTTTACCGTGCCTAACAATCACGCGATAGAAAAACCATGCCGCAGTTGTGCCTTGGCAAAGCGGCCATGCACGTACGCAGTTCGCGACCGGCAAGTGACGGTCCCAGAAAGCTATCTCAAGAGCCTTGAGGGTGCATTGGCTGGCCCAGAACCGTCGGACGGTGCAAGGAAGCGGCCTTACCTCGACTCTAGCTATGTGCCTCAAGAAGGACTTGTCAGAGATACAGACTTAACGATTGCACGCCGCCCACTTGACCCTCTTGTAGAGAATTCCACCGTGGAGTTCTTCGTGTCCAAGTTGAAGCAGATTCAGAAGTTAACTCCTGCACCAGGAACGTTGGGTACTCAACCAGAGAGCTCCGCCTCTCCCGACGACGAAGCAAATCGCGAGTCGACGCAGTCTCAGACATATGAGTACTTCGCACTGAATTCTGACACTTCACGTATGTTCCGTGCTCGCTCTTCCCGCTCGCGCGTATTCACAATCTGAACAGATGCGAAATGTACCTTCAAGTTACCGCCATATCCTTATGCGATTTATTTATTCGACCAGTTTTCAATTTACGTTGGCCATGATTGGCATTGGTTCCGTCTGAGGAGATTCCGACGACGACTTGACAATATCTACATGACCATCGACTCGGCGGAATCCAAGGATCGCATCTGGTTAAGTCAGCTGTTGATGGTATTCGCACTCAGCTCGTGTGTCCATGGTCAAGAACGTCGAATTAAACTCGGCCCCGATGGCCAATCATCACAGTGCTTTGAGTACGATACGACTCCAGGATCTAGTCCTCCGCCCGGTATGGATTTCTTCGAACAGGCACTGGGGCTGCTCAAGGTTCCTTACGAAGACGTTTCGGTTGAACATATCGAGACACTGAACTTGGTGGTAATTGTCGATCCAAACGAGTGATGTCTACAGAGTGCTTACAGATATCTGACTGCTAATTATAGGCGCTCTGCTCGTTGTTCTTGAATAGGCAAAAGACCGCATACATATATGCAGGACTAAATGCAAAAATGTGCAACATGTTACAATTGCATAAAGCATCCTCGTCACTGGACTGCTCGCCGGTAGTGCGAGAACACAGAAAGCGCGTATGGTGGTCAACATTTTGCATAGACAGAATGGCCAGTACGCAACTGGGTCTCTTGCCCTCGCTTCAAATAGAGCAAGTTGATCTTGAATATCCTACACAAACAGGACTCCTCCCGGATGATCTCGAGGAGTTTTCCGATCCCGACTATCTCACCGCTCGTGTTCAGCTCACCATAATCCAGGCCGATGCCGCGAACAATGTATGCCATCTTGGCCAAGACGACGCCGAGGATATCGACACTATCCTCCGTCCGGTGTTGCGAAGGCTTGATGCTTGGAGAGAAGGCTTGCCCGCTCATATGGCCCTCGGACTGCAAGATAGCCTGCCCGAGTTGTTGGGACAAATGCCTTTAATGCGGTCTTTGGCCAATTTACACATACGATTCAACCAGGTACGCCATTTGAATTTCGTAACATCCCCATTTCACATGCCAGTGGGTTTGTCTAATTGATCACCGGCAGTGCGTGATCGTCCTACTTCGGCCTCTCCTTCTCAGGCAGATAGCGTGCATACTCTCCAAAGAGGAATCAAGCGCATCGCAGAATGATTTGGTAGATATGAACGATACGTGTCTCAGATCCGCACGATCTAATCTACGCATTCTAATCGATGTACGGAAGCGAGGTCTTCTAGGTACGTCTCCTAAACTACCTTGCATGAAGAAGTTCGCCATATGCTGTTTCGAACCATTAATACAATCTTCAAATAGCACGACTGGGATATATGGAAAACATGCACCTCTTCTCTAGCCTGATGGTCCTCTGTCTAGCCATGTCGATCAACGCACGACGCCCTCACAGCTTCCAACAGCTACCCGACGATGCCGCCACTTATGAGGCCGGCAAGGACGTGCTTCGTGATATGATCCAGGCCGGAAGTCTGGCAGCGAGAGGACATGAGAAATCGCTGAATGACGTCGAGGCTTTAGGACGGTGTATTGCGACGGACAGAGCTACGGGAGGTGATCTTATGGCGGAGCAGTGGGATGTTGACGAATGGATGACGCAGCTACTCGAGGGCGAGAATATTTCGGATATATTCTAGGTACTACAAATGGCGTAAAGGGAGGTTTGATTTATAGTGTTATATGACCCCAATGCGAACATCTCTCAACCCACCGGTCCACATGATGCCGTGCTACCTTTTCTCAGGCTAGATCAAGTTCGGCTCGGTTTCGGTTGGCGGACAGTATTGAGGAATATTTCACGGATGTGGAAAATAAGAATGAATCCTGGCTTTCATACTAACTTGGAGGTAGGATGTCTCTGAATGATGTTTACAACCAAATCAACACACCGACCTGGTCACTGATATTTTCCATACTTCCAGTTATCCGACACCATTATAGCCAATATCACTATATTAACTCCACTATGAGCTTCTTCTATGGTATAGTACGACTAATAAGCATATTCAATAACCTATCAGGTATAACGTGGTTGCCAAGGCTAAGGTAGAAAAAGGTGCGGATTTACTAGTATAAAACTAGTATATTAGAAGTAAATTTTGGTATCCCCCACTAAAGACCATTTAGATTATAGCCTTGGTATCTTATAATAATTATCTCAAGCTTAGGCGTAATACCTATACCGAAGTATGCCTAATTTATATTGAAGGGGATATGCTACGAAGGGAATTGACATCTCACTTCTGGGCTATCTTTATTCATATTGTGGAATAATATTTTCCTGAAGTTCTATCTACAAGTACATCGTACGCGTCATTCATAGTATCCGCTCCTACTGTTTTCCATTTTCACCATTGCAGCTTACACTATTTGCCGCTTTAAAAGGTCCGCTGTTCACTACAGTTTCGTAGGGGAGAGGCTCTTTGACAAGGCGTCCATCTGCGATCCCCCGCTGCCACCGCTCGAAGCCGTGGTGGGATACCGAAGGAGACTTCCACATGCCGTCACGACGGTAAACGTTTGTTAGGTTGACAAGGATATCTACCGGTGCAGCAGGAAAGAGGGCCGCGAGCTCGTCTTGGAATGATTCGGCGTCGTGTTGCATTATCCAGTCTACCCCTTTGATCAGAGCGGCGCAGAACCGTCTCTGCGCGTCGAGTACCACCGGGGTGATAGTCGCCGTCTCGTGATAGTAAATGCTCCAAGGGATATCACCGCCATCCGTGACCATCTCCATTACGACCGAGATTTCGGGGTTGCGCTTGGCCATTGCTCGAGCCGAGACGTTGTCGGTAAAGAAGTAGTCGCCCATACCGCCCTGGAACAAATTTCCTAGCATCACACCGTCCAGATCTTGGATATAGTCCACGGACTTAGGGTCAACTCCGTTCTCACGTAGCAGCATCTTGAGAAATAGCCCTACGCTGGCACCATTGCCAGACTTCATCAAGACCGTTCGTCCGGCCATATCAGCCACCTTGAACCCATCAGTCTCCCCCCTCGTAACTAAAGCGAGAGGGGCGCGGTTCGAAAGCTGCGCAAAGACTGTATACTCCTTCACCCTGTTGCGGTACATGGATGGTACCCAAATGCCGCCGAGGGCTGCGTCGGCCGTCCCGTCGGCGAGCTCGTCAAGCACAAGGTCCCAAGGCCGCGGGACTGAGACGGTGACCTCGAGTCCTTGCTCTTTAAAGAAGCCACGCCGGTTTGCAATGTATTCGGGGAGGTAGTTGAGACTGTGGCCGGTAGCAGCGACGTGAAAACGTGTCTGTCTCTGCTCTTCCGAGTTCGAGTTGGCAGGATTGGATATGGCCATGGCTAGCTATTATGTAGGAGTATGGGAGAAGATGGGGCCCCGAGTCGTCGAAGTTTTCGAAGAGTTCCTAGGTTAATACTGGTAGAATGGAGATTTTATAAAGACCGAGACGTCCAAATGTCGCAAGGAAACCTCTATGTGTTCTGTGCCAGCTGACAAGGTCAAGAAACAAACTTTGAGTCGGAGTATGGGGATCGAAATCTATAAGCTCGAATCCCAATAACTGCTCACCCTCGGTCTTTCGAGTCCTTGCCGGGCTCTAAGACCAGTTGCTAAATGAATTTCCCATATCTTCATCATATCGATCGGTAAACAACGTTGCTTACCTAGCTCACAATTATCGTGTGATTTATGCCTCCCCTACCTATGTACCTATTAGTTCTGGCCTAGAATGATCGTTAGCGTAGTAGTCACTGCTGGTTCTAAGAACTAATTAGATAATTGGATAAACGGTCTTGATCGGCGATTTCACAGCATTCGCCTAGTGCGAGTCCACAACGTACCCAATAGGAGGCCACGATAAGGGGAAAATTCATCAAAGATTAGACTATCTTAGCCACTATCTCTACGACTCTCTCAATGGTTGACTGAATGCCTATCTGCAGTTTTGGTACAACCTCAACCCCTGTGATATCGGAAGGGTTACTTACCCGGTGGCACTTTGCAAGATCGCTGAGCGTGTTCTTGGTTCTAGTCCCGAACCCTACTCGTCTGGGTGGCCAATACTTATGTATATCTAGCTGGCTTTTCGGAAGCCATGTAGAAGTCATCTCGTCTACATAAGGCAATTGGGTGGCCGCTATGGTTCTATGAAACTTGGCACATTGACTTATATTAACTTTGACCTGGAAAGCTGAGTCTCAACAAACTCTCGCGACTTTACAATCGCCTTCTACGTAGCAATACCCCACGGCTCCCACTTACGGCACACGATGACCAACTCGGAAATGAAAGACTCCAAGCCCACCGCGGCAGTCAAGGTCGCCGACAGCCTGGATGGTTCTTGTCCAGAGACCCCATCCGAAGACGCGCCTGTCATATATGTCGACCCCGAGAAGGAGAAAGCCGCCCTAAGAAAATTCGACAGGTGGCTCGTTCCAGTTGCATTTTGCTTCCTGGTCCTGTCATCCCTGGACAGGAACAATGTGAGAGAAGTCCCGGTACTACAATATCATCCTTATTCCTAACAAATTTACCAGCTCGGAAACGCACGTATTTTCGGCTTGGACGAAGACCTCGGACTCGTGGGCGGCATGTTCGGCAACCTGACCACCGTGGTGAGCGTCACTCTCGTCGTATTTGAGATCCCCTGGGTGATAGCTGTCAAGCGCTTCGGCGCGAACAGAGCACTCGGTGCCGCGCTTGTCATGTGGAGTATCGTCACGCTCGGCACTGCGTTCGTACAAACCTACGGCCAGGCCATTGTTGTCCGCCTGTTCTTAGGTGCCTGCGAAGCTGGAATCTCCCCGGGCTTTGCCTACCTGTTCTCGACCATCTATCCCCAGAAGTCCGCTGGAAAGCGTGTGATGATGACCAACCTTGCCAATTGCACCTCGGGTGCTTTTGGCGGTCTCTTCGCATATGCTGTGCAGACTATGGGGACGCAAAGAGGTCTCGCAGCCTGGAGATGGCTCTTCATTGTCGAATTTTGCGTCACGATTGTCGTTGGCGGTATTGGTTGGTCCATTCTTCCGCACTCGCCCGAATCTGCCTGGTTTTTGAGCGAGGAAGAGAAGGAAACCATGCGCCTCCGAAGACAGCGAGACGAAGCCTTTCGAGGGGGTGCGGATGAGTTCGACAGCAAGTGGATCAAGTCTGCTCTTAAGGACCCGTTCATTTATGTCTGTGGCCTGGCCTTCTTTACGTCGTCTGTTGCAATTACTGGATTCGGTGTCTTCCTGCCTACTATCATCGCCGGCCTCGGGTAAGTACCAGTGCCTGGTAAACTTCTAACACAATTCGCTGACTCGACTTCAGATATGCTTCCCTCAAAGTTAACTACATGACTATTCCAGTCTATTGTTTGGGCGCCATCTCTCTCGTCACGAATTGCTACTTTTCGGATAGATTCAACCGACGAGCGCCGTTTCTTGTTGGGTGCTGCGTTCCAGTCATCGTCGGTTACCTCCTCTGTGTAGGAACACCAAATTCCAATGCTGGTTACGCGGGGATGTTCATTCTAGTTCTGGGTAAGCTCACATCACCGTTGTACTGATATATCGTGTTGTCTAATACTCGGTCAGGCGTTTATCCCATCTCCACGCTGGTTGTTGCGTGGGTGGGCACCAATATGTCACCAGACTCTAAACGCGCCTTCGCTCTGCCTTACTTCTATTCGATCGGCAACTTGTCTATGTTGGTATCATCGCAACTATACCCCAGTCAACAAGGCCCGCGCTATATAACTGGTAACGCCACCTCTGCCGGCCTCGAATTTGTCGCTGCTGGCCTCTATGCGGCGAGTTGGTTCATACTTCGGCGCAGAAATCAGCAGAAGAAGAAGCTCATTGCCGAAGGAGCTACTTCAAACGGTAAGGAGGGAGACATGTCTCTTGATTTCATGTACGGACTTTGAGCTGGCATCGTTTGCTGCGGTTAAACTCGAGCAACTCATACGAGTGGGTTACCAAGACAGCTGAAATCTCGATTGTTAGATTGATGAATCTAAGGTCCAAAGGCCGAGTCTATCGGTCGTCTTAGTTAGAAAGACTAATACTCAGGCGCAAGAAATTCATAACCAGACTCTTAATAAATTCAATGAAATTAAATTAGTTTCTTTTATATAAGTTTTTTTAATAAAGTAGTTCAAGCTGGGTAAACTGACGTTAATTACCTAGATTAAGTCGACATTAGTGAAAGATACGGTATATGAGCTGATGTAATGTCTTAGGTGAGTTACTAGCTACTATAGTGAAGGGGGGAAGCCCTGCTTTATATACACATCCACGCTATGTCTCCATGTACTGTACCTGACAGTGGTCCCTTGTACCCTATTTCAACACACATGATGCTTAACATCAACGATAAAATGGCACTCAGGGGCACATGTTCAGGGGTATTCTCCAATTTTCTTGCTAGGCTTAGTCGCTCATAGTATTTCCCCAACCTAGGAACGTGATGCGCACTTGAAATCCCCAAATTTTATTTCAATGTGATGCACATACCGACCCGGCCGGGGGTTCCTACAATAACCGGCCCGAGGTACCACCTGCATCGGAAAACTGCCTCGTCCACGGCGTTCCGTTCGTTAGCGCTGCCGGCTTTAGTCGGTACCATTTTACTGCCAACAACCATTCCCGTTACAACAACCGTCTTATCTGAAAGTAACCCTTTTTTGAAAACACATTTTGCCGCTATGGTAGGTACGATGCGCGCTTCCATGGACAATCACCGCTGTCGTTGGATCCAAACTTCAACTACGCTGTCGGGCATAGCATGATGGTCCAATCTAGATCCCGTTTGTGAATGACAGCCCTCTTCTAACTTTAGTCCTCCACATCATCCTCCGCTTGCAGCGTGTGAGCCAGACCCGCAGCTACGCAGCTCCCCATCATAGCTGCCATTGGCACCCCTTTCATTATGGTAGCACAATCGCCCGCCGCATAGACACCCGGTACACTAGTGGTGTAGAATGGTGGCTGCGCGTCAATGAATCCCTGCGGCGCCAGCACGATTCCCAAGTCTTTCGCGAAGGGGCCGTTGAGCTCCGTGACTGGAGCATGAGCCTGTTTCGCTCTTGTATTAGTAAAAACCCCAGATCATCTCGCAAAGTACACCAATCTCCTTAATAAGAGATAAGAAGAGATCGGGATAGAAGAAAAACTCACGATAAAGCCCTCTCTGTTTATAGACCCATCTTCTAGCGTAACAAGTATACCAGCGTCCCCTTTAACAGCCGGGTCCTTCGCTAGGCTAGCAGTTCGCCGGTTCTCGATGTGAAACTTGACTTTACTCTTTAACTGAGCGCGGATTCGAAGGCCTAGTTCCTCATTCCCGTCGGTGTACACCGTAACGGAGTCCGCGAGCTGGTTAGCCATGCGCGAAATAATGGGGGCGAATAATGGCGCGTCAGGGCCACCGGCGCCACCTAGAATAGGTCCCGTCGCGAGGACACCGACGGAGGCGGCACCGCGCTCTTCGAAGCCGCGGCAGAAGAGGCAGTGGAAGCTAACGGGTTGAAACATCAGTCCAAGATACATCTCTGAGAAAAAGGCACTTACATCCCATACCCCCACAACTCCGCATACCCCTTCGGACTCTCGGGCATGACATCCTTCACGCCCATCGCGAGCACGACCTTCCTACCCACATATTTCTTACCCTCCACGTCCTCCGCCTCGAACCTGCTTCTCCCACGCTCGTCATCATCTAGCTTCCTCACGCCGTGGACCTC
Organism: Hypoxylon crocopeplum; assembly: GCA_022578875.1. Taxonomy (NCBI): domain Eukaryota; kingdom Fungi; phylum Ascomycota; class Sordariomycetes; order Xylariales; family Hypoxylaceae; genus Hypoxylon; species Hypoxylon crocopeplum. The sequence continues at coordinate 167,185 of MU399615.1, read as the reverse complement.
GACATCTCGGAACTGGATCGACTGACACCTGGACAGGATGTCGGAGCGCGCCTTGGCGCGCAGCGACGCCGGGTCCGTGTGGTCCCATCCGACGACGTTGTGCATATGCCGCGCCCGCGCGTTGCGGTACTCGCCACTGTTGAAGACGATCGCGCTATGCAACTGCCGACCCAGTGCACCCGCGCATGCGAGGCCCGCAGGGCCGGCGCCTAAGATCAGGACGTCTACGACTGGAGCTGTAGCCATATTCTTTTCTTGAGATTTGACGAAATTGTCTTGCGGCTAACTCAGTGCCTTTCGAGTTGGAATTGCTTTGATGATTTGCTTGAGACTAGGGAGAGGATGGGGGGCTTTATACTTGACAATTGTTGAGATAAAAGAGGTCGGAGGTTGCTGGGTTTTGTTCTAGCCGTTGTTTCCCACGTCGGAGACATATGTCGGCGACTTTCTTGATTGCGGTAAGTTTGCATTAAATTGAAATTCACACTGTCACCGCGGACCTTTAACTAGGTATATATCTTAACGGGCGCAATGTCCTTGGCCAGAGGTGATGACATAAATTCTAGTACGGTCGAGTCTTGAAGCCCGGCCGGGCTTCCGGTGAATTCCAAAAAAAAGTTACCGGCACTGGATTGTGTAGTACCCCTATCCTCCACTAGCATCCATATCTCGTGTATAAAGTGACTCTCATGATTTCACAGGGCTAGTAAATGTAGAATATAATGTTTCCATGTTAGTCGTAGATCGGTCAAAGTTCGCAGTAGACATCATTGCCTATTATTTATCACAATAGAATCAAGAGCAGAGTCAAGTGTACAGGTTTTAATGTACTCATTGATGCACCTGGCGCAGAGCCACAACTAAGGTAAGTATAATAGAATTTGACTTGACGTTTCGATGAAATTGTAGATTTCGGTATTTGACCAAACTAAATTCACGTTCCGAAGTTTACGACTTGAATGGATCTTAAATCTTTTCGACCGCTTTCTCTTGTACACATTCCGGATAATTAGTACAACAAGGGAATGTTGATTAGCACTTCAACAACTAGTATTATACCCTGGGAAGACAAAGACACCCGTGATAATATACAAACTTTTGATACCATGCATGGATTACGAGAAGTGCCACTTCAACCCAGCCAGTCCTCAATTTAGAGGTGGTATTTGAGGAATGGAAGGAAGAACAAGCTTAGCATCCAGATGAACCACAGTTTCTTCCAAGAAAGGTCGTCTCCCTTCTGGCTTTTGTTCAGGAACAGGTTTCCCACCAATACGATGCCAGCCACCCAAGCCGTCCCACTTGTCTTGAGCCCAGCATCCCAAAACAAACTTGAAAGCTGGGTGAACGTAAATACACCAAGTGCAGCTGCGACTCGTGCATTTGTATCGCCGATGGCCAGTGGCACTGTCACGCGCTTGTGCGCCCGGTCCCCCTTTACGTCCCTGAAGTCCTGTGTATGGTTGGTAACAACAATTGCACCTGAGAGGAGCAATATCCAAGTAGGTAACACGTCGCCGTCTGCAAAAATCGACCGCCCGAGGGCTACTTCCAGCGGCCCGGCCAGGAAGCACGGGATCCCGATGCCGTTGGCGAGGTTCTTGAGGAAAGGGTTATCGCTGCCGCCGAACTCGTTATACCAGAGACAAACGACCGCCTGGAGCAGGCAGGGCCCCAAGCCACCCAGCATCGCTGTCACCGAGAAGACGATGGGCCATAAGGCGCATATGAGGAGAGTGGTCTGGCGCTCGGTGATTCTGCCGGCGGGGATCGGGCGCCAGGGCTTGTTAAGAGAATCCTCGGCTTTGCTCCTCCGTTGGTTGTGCATGTTGAACATTAGGAGGTTGCTGACGGACCAGATTGCCATCGAGGGAACGGCGGAAATGATCTGAATTAGAGACGAGGCGGGCCGTCCCGAGAACATGGGCGCTGCCGATGCATTCAAAGCCCCGAACAAGATGCCTACTATAGTTAAGTTCTGGACATCGTTCACAATGAAGAGCCACAACGTGTAAGTGTGGTAACAGAGAGAGTGAAGGGGTAAAAGGAACTTTCGCAGGCGGACATTCTGAAAATCAGAGCTACAGCCGGCACGGAGGATATTTTGGTAAGCTCTGTAAGCCATGGGTGAGGAATGTTAGAAGGGGTGGAGCAAGTCGACGCGGTAGGTGCTATAGTGTCAAATAGGGGCTTTAGACGACCCCTTCAAAGTTGACGACCGATACTTATATTTTCTACTTATTCTTTGCTTTCTTTCCTAGGACCAGCGGAGTAGGCTACCTATGTCTAAATGGAGTATATTCTGATCCATATGCTGCCTAGGCAGACGTGTCTACTCCTTCTCGCCCTCTTCGGCGATTACATCTAGGACGTCGGGACGGAGAAGCTGAACCTATGAATAGTGACGTATCGTCTAATAGCTATTTCAAAATTCCTTGGGCAATAACGTCGTTTGTACCCTGCCTGGAAGGGCTGCATTCTGATACGTTGTTGGATGTGATAGCTGCATATCAGTGGCGCATTTCTTCGCATCGGTACCTGGATCTGTATCCCGCCATTTGGAGGAAAGCCATAAGACGACCTCGGCATACAGCCTTGCGTATGTACTTAAGCCCGTGCCGTCAAATCCGTAGGGCTGATTTGGCGGACATGGCCAAGGTGTACACTCGCACTTACCGATCGGTATCTACAGAACTCATACATGTAAGTTAAATAGAAAACTCTGGAACTTGGTTGATATGGTAACACATATATCACTAGTGGCTTACAGGTGTGAGCTGTTGGCCATCCTTATTCGTCGACAGGAACTCCTATTCGATCTTATGTAATCGGTGTGCTAGACATTACTTTGGAAGAACCAATTGGCGTTGGCATGTCTCGCTAAATGCATGATGCTGGTGCGCCACTTCATGCAGTGAGGGACTTTTGATAACGCAACGAATGATGGAAGTTGTTAGTGAGATGAGTGAGATGAGCAGCCCCTTATCCAACGCTGCCCTTAATATCCGCGCCGACCCCCAACGTTGCATCGTAATATTTTTATTTGCTTACGTTACATAACTGACTGTGATATGTTTGAGATATTTAGTATGTTGGTGAGCGTGAGTCGTGCGCCCTCAGTCCTTCCAGGCATTTTCTACTGCATTGCTTACCCGCCGAGGCTACGTTCTAAGGCACAGCAGCTCATACGAATCTTGAGTCCGAAAAGACAAGCTACCATGGCATAAATGCAGTGTTCTCGTCAGCATCTCTTTAATTCATCGCCTTCTCTTATGGTTGGAAGCCCTCTATAGCCGAGTCAGGACGATAGGTGGCCGAATAAAGATATTGGTATCATGGCTACTCCAACCCCAGAGCAGATCAAGTACATGCAAGACAACATCGATGAGTCTTTGGTACCCGCCGTCAACATCTCAAGTGGCGTCCTCATAGGCGCTGCTACAATCGCCGTTGTCCTACGGTTCCTTGCACGCCGCATGGCTGGCGCCGGCCTGGGCAGAGATGATTACTGTCTCTCTCTCGCTTACGTAAGTTTAGCCTTGGCTCTGAGCACCCTTAATATGTCTGGCGAGTAACTGTATATTGCATCAGATCTTATTTGTGTGCTATGCTACAGGGCTTATGGTCACCACCCGCTATGGAGAAGGTCGCCATGTGCTCCTGGTGACAGACCCCAAAGGACTCGCCGTGGTGAGTTTGAACATTCGCCTACTCTAATGCTTCACGGCGTGTCACTTACCTATATTTTCCAGAGTAGCATGGTAGCCATAGTATTTTATGTCCTTGGCATGGCCTGTGTTAAGTACTCGAGTAAGTGGCTTCCGTACCTTCAAGTCACCCTTTACTGCTTTTCATTAGCATTTGACAACATATTTGGGTTGACTTGAGAGTCTCCAGGCTGACTCGTCGTGCCTCAGTTCTCTTCCTTTACCGCCGTATCTTCCCGGATAAAACTTTCCGAACTGTCCTCTTCATCGTTGCTGCCATTGTCACATCATGGGCGTTGGCATGTCTCTTCACTAGCATATTCAATTGCTACCCTCTCGCAATGGCATGGGACAAATCTATCGAAGGTCTTTGCATCGACTACGGGGAAGTTACCCTTATCTTGGGAATCTGCAATGTCATCCTGGACTTCGTGGTTCTCGGGGCTCCAATGCCCAGTCTCTGGAAGCTGCGCATGTCTATACGACGGAAAGTCCTATTATCGTTAGCCTTCGCGGCTGGTAGCATGTAAGAATATTCAATCATCCTTTCCAGAATATTATCTTAACACAAAACGCAGAGCCTGCCTTGTAAGCATCGCCCGTCTATTTTACGCCAAGGATGTCTTTGTATCGTTCGACCCGAGCTGTAAGTCAATAGCCCCGCCGCTGTTCTCACGACCGGCACGAAAATAACTTGCTAACCTATTAGGGGATAATACTCTACCCGGAATGTTGTCTGGCCTTGAGATATGCACTGGGGTCGTGGCCTGTTGCACGATCACGTACCGGCCCCTTGTTGAGAAAATATTCGGCTCATCCGAAGACGCAAGCCGAGCTACCAGTGACAGTCACAGGTGGAACAAGATTAACGTCCAGCATAATGTTTCCGTCGTTGGACAATCGCGTGCTGAGCTCTGGAAGCGGGAAGGAAACAGGGAGTCGTTACAGGAGTGGGAATTGCGATCAAGAGGGATCGATGGAGAATGGCTATGATAAGTCTAACATTTTGGTCATAATGTCATAAATGTTTTGATATTTAATCACATAAAATGCATAAAATTGCAGGCATAAAAATACATTCAGTCTAGATATGGGTACATACATGCTCCCTTCAATGTTTGCATGACGCAAGGCCCGGAACCGAAGGAAAATGGGGTGATCTGTCTTGGCAACTGGCAATTAAAATATTTTGAACATTATTAGAATCTGTAGAATATAAGCGCTAAGCACCATGCTTCATTAAGGCCTCTGATCCTTCTGAAGACTCTTTTGCTTGATCAGCACATTAACGCAGAGCCTCACCGTTACTGGTAGATATAGGGCTGGATATGTACTAGGATATATCGAGCAAAACCTATTCCAACCAGCACGAAGAATATATGAGGTAACACCACCCACATGCATGTCGAGGTTGCACATTATGCATGTTGGCACAACACAGCCCTGCGGGGCAAAAGGCACAGTACTACATGCATGGATGAGCTATGTAAGCAACCAACTAACTCCCATAACGTCGAGTCCCATAGATTAGGTAGGGTAAGCCACCATCCTCTAGCTGAGTTCCTCTTCCGGCCACCACCATCACCATCTCACGGCCACCATTGCTATCATTCTCGCTGTCCTTTGTCACCGCCATGACATCCATACGATCTAAAGCCTTGCGGGCCGTCGCGGCAGTGCCCTTTCTGTACCTAACAGTCTGGTGCCTCCGCACTATGGACATCGCCAAGATCGTCGCTCACCAGCAGCCCTTTGCTGAATCTGGAGTTATTGAGTGGGAAGGCGGCCGCGTTTCAATCATCAACCACTTCCACCACGTCGATCTCCTCGACCAGATTTGGCGGGGCACTACCGCGACCTTCGCCCCCTCCACCTTGGGGTTCGACAACGTCGCCTCGTGGCAGATGTTCTCCTTCTTGACTGACCTGGGACCCGTCTATGCTGTCTGGATCATGGAGTCGTACCGACCAGCGAACGCTAGGACGCCGGCATATCTGTAAGTTGAGGAAGTTCTGATACTCAGAGCGTGTTATCACGTGCCATCACTAAGCCCTTTCATTGCAGACCGACTCTGTTCGCCTTAACTGCACAGTTTTCAGGCATTGGGATCGTGGCACCCTTCTTCTATTTTCTCAGCTTCGTCTTTGGCCCATCAGGCGCCGACCTAGCCCACGGCTCGCCCAAAACTCGTACTGCCTGGCAAGTGGGCAGCGTGCCTCTACTTCCGCTCGTTCTCTTGCTGAACACGTTCGAGGTCTTTGCCATGTTCCTCTCCCCGGAACACGCCGCACGGCACTTCTGGACCTGGGCTTGGCAGTTGACGCCATTCTGGATCGGATTCGGGAACGTGCTGCTTACACGGGTCGTCGGCGGTCTGTCACGCGCCAGGAACTCGCTCTTCGCGTCGCCGAAACTACTCCTCGCGATTCTGGGCCTGGCGTCGAGCGGCGTCTGGATCTACACGATACTGTACTCGCCTTACCCCCTTGCTACCTTGTTCATACCCCAGGCAGGTTCGCAGTCGGAATACGTGCTCCACGCGCGGAAAGCGCTCCAGGCGGATGAGCTTTCCGTGTTTGCTGCCTCCTTCCTGTGGCTAGTCTATTCGCTCTTTGATCTCCATAGTGCGGGCATTGTGGGCAATGAATGGCTGTTCTACGTCGGATCTCTTCCCGTGGTCACGGCCTGTGTGGGACCTGGGGCTGCGTTCCTGCTGGGATGGTACTGGAGAGAGACGGCTCTCTTCAATGCTAAAAGGAACTGAGCTACTAGAGTGGGGATTTTGGATCTGACAGAAGAGGCACGTTACTGTTTATTCTAATCCAGGCATAAGATGTCTGTGGTCGATTGTCAGGATGAATGGAAGCCAGTTCTCAAAGGTTTCACTGGGGGTAGTTGGGGTAGAATAACCATAAAATATAAGACGTATCTTAACCTAAAAACGCCTTCTAGGTCGGGACTATTGTAAGGACTACTAACTCCACGGTCTAAAATTAGATATTTATATGATAATTTTCTCCGACTAGTTATTACTAAAGTGTGATAGAAAGGAACACTAACTTTTGGGATTTACCGTATGTACCTAGTCTCTTCCGCTCGAAACGGAAATTCGTTTAAGTATCATATAGCATGACCGCTTCGAAAACTCGCCGTTTCCTTACGAGAAGGAGATAGTAGTTAACAACTCCATATACAGTTTTGGGCTCAGGTAAGGTATATTTATTGATAAAAGGTAAGCTCTTGTTCCAGTCCGAATGAGAGCTTTAAAAAGAAGAATGTCATTCGGGTAATAGTATAAGAAGTATACACGAGGGCCGAAATAGCTTCACTTGAATCCCTGCAAATCAAATCAAAGTAGTACATAATTACCTATAAGCTAGCGAAATTATCACTCCACCTACCGGTAGTCTAGAAAGTTGCCAGCCACCGCCTTATTTAGATGTCGTCAGAAGATGCTTAAATGCTGTCAGATAAACTGAATGGATCGTTTGGATTGAGAATTGATGGTTCCAGATGGCAACAGTCGGTGTATTATATAATACGGCGATATGGCTAAGTATCACGTGATCTCCTACAAGGACACAAATTACATCAGAGACCTTAGCCGTATGTACAGACAACTTAGCAGTTCTATCAATCGATCAATATTCAACCAGATTCTTGTGCTAGTCAGAATACAGCGCTTCTGATAGTTGCTATAAACCGCTAAACCATTTTATTTAAGCAGTTAAGGGGGGGCGACATATATCGTTATATATACTTGGAAGGTACCGGTATGTGAGTTCCGTTGACGCTGGAGATACCACCTGCAGGCACCTGGCAGCCCGGATGGCGACGGTTGCCCTAGGGATCCTGAACTCCCATAACCTACCTTTAACGATCACCTTAGCTGGCCTCCCATAGATCCCTAATTCAATCAGACACTTACAAGATCAGAATCACAACTAGGTCTAAAACCATCTACTTCTCTACCTTCGGCTTCTCTGCCTAACCCTTCTTTTACGACTGTTTCGCTCTCAACTTTTCGCACGAAGCCACATCGCTAACCAAAGATGGATCTATTCGACCTTGCACCGGAACTCGTGCATCTGATATTCGACGACTTCGTCCTGTCGCGCGATTTCACGCGTGCGATGCGACTTCGGCTTGTTAGTAGTATGCTACACTTAACCTCCCATTCATCTTGATGCGCTCTAATATCATTCTGCAGGCCAGTTTAAGAACTACGTGGATGACTCTATCTTTCGCTTGCGTCTTTTACACCGACTCGGCTCCCACATCAGGCACATCAAGCTTCTGGAGCCTACGGAGCGCCACCGCCAGGGCTGGGTCGCCTATGTACGCTCCTATCTGGAGTACCAGGCACGGAGGGAGCGGTCTACTACATCCCCTCTTGGGCGTATCTACCGTGCAGCGCAAACTCTCTGTGAAGAGGGCGGTGACGCGGGGAGCGGAGCTATTACGGCCTGTCTCAAATCTCTCGTTCGCCTCGCAACCAAGCCCCGGCGTAGGCATGTCTTATTCGTGGAGTCTACCACCGAGTGCTCGGCCAGCGACCTCAAGGCGGATATCTATATTGCGGCTGTTTGCCTCGGCCGGAAAGCTTACATTCAGCAGCTAATTGCGGAGGGCGTCCCGCTCTGCAATAGGAAGTGGAGAAGACAACTCCGTAGCTCTGTCTTCGGCGACTCCTTACGAGCCGCAGCGTATCAAGGGGACCTTGAGATGATCAAACTTATTTTTTCATCCATTATCGAAGATCCTCAGCCTGACACTGCCCCAATAGGTATGTTGTACTGCGTACTTAGAATTGCCTCTACATACGGCCACCGAACTGTTTTCGACTACGCTGCTGAAATGATTATCTGCACCTCCGGAAATATTGGCGACATTGGAAGCTTACTAGTTGAGGCCAAGCGTATGGACGATCTCGAGCGGCTCGCAGCTAAACTTGGGGTCGGCAGCAAGAGATCTAGTATGGAAAACGGTAGTAATGTGAACCGTCGGCTCTACCAATGCGTCAGCACCGGCGAAGCGGAAACGACGCAGTATTTCCTTAGCAAGGGCGCATCACCCAACGATGTTCAAGCACATCAAAAGTACCTTCCTGGGACCATCAAGGCTCAATTTATGCCTCTTCTTCGCGCCATCCACAACAGCGACGAGGCTATCACAAGGATCCTTCTCGACGGCGGTGCAGACCCCAACTGGTATCTGCTAGACAACACGGCGCTCATGGCCGCGGCACGAAAGGGGAACGTCGCCATAGCAAAGTTATTACTAGACCACGGCGCACACGTCAACGAGGGATATCCGCCTCCTATTGCCATGGCGGTGTTCACGGAACACCTGGATATGTTTCGACTATTGCGAGATCATGGTGCAAGACTCGACACGCCCGAGACGGGTGGATGGGCTATGGCGTTGGCTAAGATGCACGGGCTTGACTCGATGGTCGATCTGCTGGTGCGCGAAGGCGTGGGAGAAGATGTGATCTTGCATCGAGTACAATCGCGAGTTGAGACTACGGATTACCGTAACTGGCATTTGTGGCCAACCCCTGCAATTCTGTGAGAGGTTTGGCATGACAGGCGGCTTGACCTGAGACAAAGGGGTGTTGCCTGTGTGTATGCCCGCGATCTTTAGCAGGTAGTTTAAGAGCTCCTCGCGCAGCAACATTGTTATCAACTCCCCATTAGGTCCCCGTCGTGTCAATGTCCAATGCCAAGATAGGCTACTCTATGGACGTTGGTGTTGAACTGAAAAGTCGAACGGGAGCCATGTTTAGATACGCGTAATTCGGGTAGCCGCAAGAGATCAGACGGAGGCCTGTCGGCCTAATAACATGATTGAAATCGAAGAGACAAGAGATGGTGTTGCCGGCAGGACATTGGGCAGGACAAACGTTTGTCGTTATCATGACCAAATGGCACTGGGCAAACAATAAGGAGAGAAATAATAGAAGGTGATTAGAGAGTCGGTCGTTGACAAACATGGCACTGTGCAAGAGCCCGTAGTCACAACTTTGATGGGACGCCTTTACACCGTACAGCTTTAGGAAGCACCTTCCACAGAGCTCTCTCGTCCTGATTCCATTCTCCTTCAGTTATTATAAAATCAACTGCTCCTCATGTCACCATCAGACTTCATTCTCCAACTGTGAAGGTCTTTATAAATCATCATCATAATGGCTGTGTCACGCGCGGAATCCCAGGCGACAAGCCTTGTTGGTGTCCCGGACGAACTCTCCACAAACTCGATGGTCAGAATTCGTGCTATCATTGTAGCACTACTCGCAGTGTTCTGCGCGTATGCGTATCTAAGATTGAAGAACAAGAGAAAGGCAAGTCACCCTACATTGGAATCAGCCCATCAGGGGTTCCTCATAACAAACGCTTGACCTACAGCAGACTAACGTTTTAATTCCTGGGCTCTAGCTCGAGAATTTACTGGCGGAGCAGTTCGCGTGTAAGCCAGTCATCCCCAGGGTGCCATACAAATGGCCCTTTGCGCTTGATCTAGTCATCCGCCAAATCAAGATCTTCTTCGGCGATCATACTTTCGAACAGCTTACCGAGTATTTCGACATCGCGGGAACCGGAAGGATCGAGCTTTTCGGCGTGACGGGCTACTTCACGTCGAATCCTGACAACATAGAGACCATCCTTTCAACGCGATTCGAGGACTACGGATTGGGGAGCCGTCGCCTCGCGAGCGACCCGTTGCTCGGAGAGGGCATCTTCAGTCAGGATGGCCCGGCATGGAAATGCTCTCGCGAACTCATCAGACGACAGTTCACGCGCGTCCATAAGCAAACATTCTAGGTCTTCGCGCCCCATGCAGACAAACTAGTTCGAGGACTCAAGGAAGTCTCGGTCAATGGCATCGTAGACATGAAGCCGTTCTTCTTCGAGTATACCCTTAGTACGACTACGGAGCTCCTATTCGGCGAGCCCCACGATAGCTTGGCGAGGGAAGAGCGGGAGGCTGTGAGGTCCAACTTCGACGAAGCCGCCTTCGGGATGGGAATCCGTGTCCGGCTCGCCGACTTGGCAGTCCTTTACAATCCCCCAAAATTCAGAAAGGCCTGTAAGGCTGTCCGAGATTGGGCATCCTTTTTCGCGAGAAAGGCTTTGAAGTACAAGGACGAAGTCGGCGAGGAAAGAGCTTCAGAGAAGAACTCGTTCATCATCGACCTCTGGAAAGGCATGCGAGATGAACAGTTGGTGAGGGACCAGTTGCTACACATCTTGGTTGCTGGACGTGACGCAACCGCTACTCTCATAAGTTGGACTTTGTAAGTGCAGATCTCATTCCGATAACCAAGCCATTGACTGCTTCACTCTCTAACATTGAGTACCTGGCTAGCTTCCATCTTGTCCGAAATCCAGACATCTTGGAGAGGCTGAGACAAGAAGTTTCCTCAGTACCTGCTGGATCCGACATCACCAGAGATCAGATCCAAAAGCTACCGTTCTTGCGATGTTGTCTAAATGAGAGTAAGTCGACCCACGCGCATCTTCCATGCCCATATAGTACTGATACAATGATAGTCTTGAGATTATATCCCTCTCTCCCCATGAACATCCGATTTACCAACAAAGCCACCATTCTACCCTGTGGTGGTGGCGCTGACGGCCAATCACCAGTCATGCTGCCAAAAGGAGCAGGAATCGCGTGGTCTGTTTACCATCTCCACTGACTCGAATCCATATATGGCGCCGATTCCAGGGTGTTCCGGCCGCAGAGGTGGGAAAGTGGCGACTTGATCAAGACAGCCCGTCCCGGGGCCGGATATGTCGATTTTAACGGAGGTCCAAGGACTTGCTTAGGGAGTATGATATTTCATCCCCGCTACTTGACATTCTGCTAACACAGTCATCATAGAGGACTTCGCCTTGATGGAGGCAAGTTACGCCGTAATTCGGATACTGCACGCGTTTCCAGACATCGGACTCGCGCCGGGAGAGCCTAATGAACCCGTCGGAGCAGAGAGGCATAATTACACTATCAGTCTGTCTCCTACTGACGGAGTTAAGGTATCGTTAGGTTGAATATGGACGATACTGGGCTAGATTTGGTAGGGGAGGGGGGATAGGTCAAGCTTCGTACGGCGAGACAAGTACATAATATAAATAGGGGGAGGAAATTATATTTCTCAGACGGCTAATGGATAACCCCTTTAATACATTTGATATGATACTTCTATGTTCTCGATGTCGTCATTGGCGCAAAGGTTTAAATTCTCGACATTGGCCATGGTATAGGTGGTGGTGTAGGTGGTGATAACTCCGTCGCTTTAGGCGTCCCTATAATCTGAACCACTCAAGGTGCTTAGTTGAACCGCCCTCGTCTCGACTTCGTAACCAGAGAGGACTTTCTTAAAGATGTCGTAAACTCCTGCCAAAATTAATAGGTGTCAATAACCGTTTCTTGAGGACGATTGACTAACATACATTTTTACGGCTTAATCGAATTCGCAAGCTTGTGGCCAAACTGCACAAAGCTATCAATGCAATTTCGCTTGACCTCGGGATTCGAGCTTTGTACACGCAGGGTCTCCAGCGTCGCGCTGACTTCATCCAGCTCCTCCCAAACTTGGACGAAGTGGTTCGACGTCACCGTACCCAGGCTAGCGAAAGCCCGCTTCATGGCATCCGGGTCTGCGATCAGATTCGCGCCGTTGTCCGGGATAGCAATCCCCACCACAGGGCCCTTGTTCTGGTTCGCCGTCTTCACGGCTAGGATACTAGCCTTGACGCAGTATATTATCATGGCCGCAAGCCCCGCCGCCAGCGCCGTAGCGACGCTCGACCCAGTCTCGTACTTGAAATCGGTTACACGCGTCGAAGATCCCATCACTAAGGGCGTCTCGAAGGAGCTACTCCTCCCGACCTGGTCCTTGGGAACATCGACGCCCGGTAGGACGTATGTGATGCCGTCCTCGGGTGTCCAGCTGAAGATGCTGCCATCCGCGTGTGCGGCGCCGATGCGGAAGAAGCGGTCGCGCCAGGGCCCGCTGGGGTAGTCGGACTCGTTGAATTTTCCCTTGTCGGGCGCGCAGCAGAACATTAGGACGTTTTTGTCGACAGCGTCTTTAAGGACGGCATGCACTGGAAGTGATGTTAGTCTCGGTTTCACTGTTCAACTGCATACGGACTCCTTTTGTTGTCGAAATAATATTTCCATCTGGAAAGCTGGGACTCTTAAAGCCTCCGACGAAGCAGCGGGGGAGACTTACATCGGTCCTCGGAGTGGTTCTTATCCTTTGCCATTGGAAGCGTCCACGACATGGAAATGATAGTCGCGTTCTTGTCAAGAGCCGCTTGGATAGCCTGTGATATTTTTTATGGTTAGAACGTGCTCCCCTTTCCTAGTAAGTTAGACGATCCGTACCTGTGCCGCGTAGTCCCTATCAATCTCACACTTCCCATCCGGCTTATCATAAGTCTTGAGCCGTATCGGATAGACTTTTGCCATGGGACACACGCGCAGGATCATGCTAGCCATGACCGTGCCATGACCCCTAGCCGACGAGAACGGCGGCCGAAGCCTTCCGTTATGAAAGTCGAAGCTCTTGCCTTCGATAACTTGGTTGGTCAAGGACTTATCAAACCTGTCGACGCCATCGTCGATCAAGGCTAGAACGACATCGTCCTCAACCCGCTCTGTCGTACCCTGGTTATGTCTCGACTTCAGGAAGTCCTGGACTGTATTCTGCCAGAAGGGAATCATTTCACCGGCGAACTTTAGGGTGGAATCTAACCATCGATGCGAATCGACGCTCTTTGCTGAAACTTGGGTCGTCGAATGAGGTGTGTCATGGGACGTCACTTTGCGATTCTCGTAGGTGTCTGTGTTGGAGGAGATAACCTCAACGTCACCGAGCGCCACGCTGACATCGGAGGGGGCCTGGTTTCTAGAGGTCGTGAGCTCTAGAACCTGAGCGGCTTTCCGGTTCGCATTGAGTCTGATCCTGAACTGATCGATTTTTTCGTTAATCCATTGCGGGTTATCATACATCTTTACCTCCTATTAGCCTGAAAGAAAGCAATGAACCCACGTTAGAATTATAGAAGTATGTACATACCTTGTCGGAGGACGGTTTAAAGACGTATATTCGTTGAAGCTGGGGTAACATTGGCAGACCTTCTGGCTCGCTCCAGGCTCAAAGCACAGCATTACTACCGCTCCACCGCAAAGAAAGTTGCTTCAACTGCCGATCTGGGACTAGTTCTGTATTCGCCGGCTTCTCAGACGTAGGGGCCTCTTTCTCAGTGACTTTACTGCTGACGTGAAGGATTGTCTCCGGGTCCAAGTCCATCTTCTGCCAATCAAGCTGTTCGATGATAAACCGCTCGGTGGACTCTTGGATAGCTTGGTCACTATGGACCTTCTCGCTAGAGTCACCAGAGTCTTCGACGGTCAATTTAATGATGCGACGGACACCCTTTTTATATAGCCAATCGAAAAAATACTTCATGTCTTCGCGGCCTAAATCACCGGGCTGGCGCACCGGCGCGGTGTCCCGTTTGCGGTCGGCCAGGCGGCCCTTCAGTCGAACTTCGACATGAGGAAACGTCACATACTGTAGCACATTATCAAATTTAAGGCCGGATTTAGTATCTGCACCGAACCTTTCGATGAACTCGTTCCATAGCATCTTACGAGGCAGATCATCATAATCAAAGCTAATCTGGACGTCTTGAGGCCGGCGTCAGTAACAGCATTATTTATGTGTCATGTTCCACTCACCATCCATGTTAGTTCCATACAAGAAAAGTATGACCATCTCGGCATTCCTCGTTCTCATATAGTGCAACTTCAGGCTTAGCAGGATCTTGTCCGAGTTCTTGGCCCATTGGATCTTAGCCTTGGCATAATCGGTGCTCTTTCGGGTACCTGTTAGTGAAGGTCTCACCGGCGGCTTTTCTCTCCCTCGGTCTAGTTTGCTGCGCCCTGCGTTGCTTCGCCTGATCGACGTGTTAGGTGCTGGCTCCTGCTGCCGGGTTGCATTGCTATTTCGGACCGCCAACTGCGCAGCGTTTTCATCGGGCTCACTGAAGGTTGGTCGACTTTGGCTCTCATCTCGGCTCCAAAGATCTCGCTCTTCAGGGCGACCAGTCTTTCCCAACGATTCAGCTCCCTTTGGTTTCGCGGCCGCCTCCTCGGCTTTCTTCTGCTGGCGCAACTTTTCACGTTCATCCAACCCCCCGCCCGCACGACCATCGGAGTCGAATCTCTCCCTATCGCGGTCGTCTGTTGGCTTGACTGAGCCAACGTGCCTTGGATCTCCCGTGCCGGCTTGAGGTCTAGGTACTATGAGTATAGGCCCCTCAGTCGATCTTGAAACATCGTTTTGGTCTCGTTTAGTGTCCTCCGCTGCCGGGTGTTGACGCGCCACCGCTTCGTCCAAACCTTCCATGACCTGTGCCCTTGTTCTTTTATGTGCTGAGTAAATTGAGAGGCCCTTCTTGTCAGCCAGGTCGAGAAATGTCTTGCACGGTTGCGGGTTTCTCTGTATCGCGCTCAAGTCCCGCTCAATGAAAAGGTCAATGAGCTGTACCTTCGTTTTTCTAAATTTCCCGGACGACACAGCATAATGCATCGGGGTCCTGCCGAGATCATCTTGGACCGCCAATACCCCGTCGCTGGCGTTTTTTATCAGCATTATAGTTGTGTTTAGATCGAAGTCCTCCTCCAGGGCGACATAGAGACACGTTTTGCCCTTCTAGGCCTTATTGCTTAGAGCTTCGTTAAGGCATTCCCTATGGGTGGATTGTTCGTCGTTGTTGGCGCAAGTGGTGATCATATACGCCACGAGTTGATGCAGAGAGTCTCTGATGGCCATGAAGATGGGATTATGTTCATCCTTGTTCTTATACACGAGCAGCGCCGGATACTTTTCGACTAACCGTCGGATGAGAAGTTCAAAATCCTCCGGCTTGATATCGTCGTTATGCTTGACTACCTCGACTAGTACGTGAAGTAGGTTCTTTGCACATTTCGACGAGTATTTGCCAACTATATCTCTATAGGCAGCGAAGAAGTCGTCAATATCGTTTCCTTTGATAAACCTCTCTTTCTTCTTTATCGCTTGGCTGACTGCCTCGAAGCGCTCCTCAAAGTTTCCCTCCGTTTCCGCGTAGTTTCCATTTCTATCCCCGAACACTTGGTCGAGATCAGAATCATAATCGTCCTCTGATTCGGATGCCATCTGGTGTGAGATCTAAAATCCCTGTTCTTGGTGTTAAGGTGAAGATTCCTATGATGCGGGAAGTTAGGTGATTGTCCGACAAAATCTCACATTGAGGCCCTGTCCATTATTCCGCATGCATAGTACGGTACGGGTGACTCCCCGCAGCTGAAAGTCGAAACACAGTGCGACAAGCAGGGATGAGCACACCAGCCAATATTGGAGGCCTGATCCGTCAACGTAGCATTGGATATTTTGGGCGAATGAGTAGTGCCTCAGGTGTGGCTCAAGGCAGATTCTTCTTCGGCTCTTGGAAATTCACACCGTGCTGGTGACCCTTGGCTCCCTCCCTTTCTTACCAACCTATATCTGCAGTAGAGATAGCGCTTTGATAACGTGACAGGTCTCTATTATATCCTCTAGGGTAGTACGAGGCCGCGTCCATTCTTCACCCCATAACCTAATTTAAAAGTCCTCCTCTTATCAGGAAAGATGTCCGACCACGACCAGGACTCACTACCCGGACAGCTAGATTATGTAGAAACAATGAGACTCGAAATGTACGAGGCTGGGGGTGTAGAAGGGAGCGGTTTCCATGTCTTCAATGTTGCACCGGATCAATACCACCGAGCGGAAGTTCTTCAGCGCACGGGAGCTATTGCCATCACTTGCAACCTCGAAAGGGTTGTTCATGGGGCTATGTCTGCAGACAGCAATCAGTATGCCAGTCTGATAGTTATGGAGTGGCTCTTCCAACCCAAGGGCTCGAGCCGGATTTCCGAGGCTACCATCGAGCTTCTGTTCGAGGCTGGCTCAGATGACGGTAGCGTTGAGGTCGAAAAAGTCTCCTTTCCCGGCACGTACAGCCTAATGCCGACGACGCAAGCCAAGACTAGAGACGCTACTGTCGGCGTTGAACAATTCGCTAGTTCTAGTTTGAGCGGCAAGTGGGAAAAGACGATCACTAAAACAACCTCTCACGCCATTACACTCAGCGGCGGAAAGCGGCTTATCAATAACAGACCCCCGAGCCGCATCGCGACGTGGACTCTCTCTGAGAATCAGTCACAACTAGCCGGGATCCCCGCGTCGCTAAAAGTAGCAGTGCTTGTCTCGAGAGACGACCAGGAGAAGTTCTTTTGCAGAGTAGCTTTCACGTGCAAGACAGATCTCAAAACGGCCACCAAGAGCTTTTTTTAAGAAGATCCCCAAGGACGACCCGCTCATTTTCCAGCCAAATCCTTGTGACAAGGGAACACGCCCGTACAAGAACGTGGCATACGGCGATGAAGAGTTGGGAAGTATCGATCTTAATGATCTTAGCGATGTTACGTTCAGAATTGCCGTCGCGGATGCACAAAAGACTTGGAAATAGTGCATTAAGAGATTATTACTGTTCCCCTTATAAAATGTTCCATTTCTAGCTGTTATCTATATCTTCTGTGGCCCTGATAAGCGTTACCGCCGACGGATTTTAGAATGGGACCACGTGCTATAACTCGGGTACTTACCTCTAGAGGTAGGCAGTAATCGTATCAGATATCACTTTCGATCATATTAGAAGCACCTTCGATCATATTAGAAGCACCTTCTTCTAATCAGTTCAGAGTTTATGGTTAATCTTAATCGATCGATTGAATTGGAAAGTTGTGTGTACAAGCAGCTATGGTCTCTGATGTAATTTGTGTTCCTTAGAGGAGATCACATGACATCTAACAATCTTGGCAGATTATGGAGTACACCAGCTGTTATCAGCTGTGACCAACTGCTCCCAATCAACCCAATATAATGAGGTTATCTGACAGATCAAAGGCTGGTAATTCATTTGTCACAGTGTCACCGAAAACCCCGAGACCGTGTAAGCAATATATTTGACGAATTAGGTATGAGTGTCACCCCCCTAGGATACCTAGGTACCTAGGTATGCAGGTGTTCAAATTTGGAAGGACGAAATGGGGTTATGAAAGCTGTCAGATTTCTTGGGCAAGCGAAGACAGCCAAGTAGTGGCAGGATTATACTACGCGCGACAAACTACCCGAGCTTGGCGCGAATGTTCATTCCTATTATATCATTTACGGAAATCTGAGACCGACTCTTGGTGACCACGATCTTATCCAGAGTGATGGCAGACCCCCACCCCGTCGCTAAAGTAGCTTCATCCACAGCGTCGAACGCTCAGGAACAGCCGGAAGTAGAGGCGCCAGCTTCAGACCCAGTGTCAAATGCACTAGATTATGCCGTGGGAGATAATAACCAAGACGCAGCTAGTGTCAAAACTACAACAGCAAGTCTATTTTCGCAATGTGAAGAAAGCTCGTCATCGGAGTCCGAATCGAGACAACACAAGCTTGGACTCGACATCAACTATCCGTGGGGCTGGTCTGGCTCATCCTACGATGATTATGAGTATGGTAACGATGCCAAAAGCTTATTAATAGGGAAGCTAACGGTTTATCAGTGTTATCACAGTCCATGGTGTACGCGATGACTACACAACTGCCTGGGCTGACAATAATGGTATCTGGTGGGTGAAGGAACAACTATTCAAAAGCCTGTCCATCAGAGAGATAGACTATTCGTACGAGATTGATGAGGAGTCAACTCTCTACCATCCGAAAGGTATCAAACTACATGCAGAACGACTCATTGGGGAATATGCCGAAGTTCGCGGAAGACTTGCGGATGTAAGCTCTCCAGCATACAACGATATATTTTACTAGAACACTTGAACTGAACAGCATTCGTTTACAGACTGAAACGGACCGCCCTGTAATATGGATTTGCCACGATCTCGGTGGTACAATCGTGAAAGAGGTATTTGTGCCATGTGTTATTCCCCAGTAATAAATGTTAGCAACTTTTAACGATTACTAGGCGCTTTACATAGCTATAAACAACCCTTCGAGGTATGGAAAAATAGCTATACTAACTTCAGCGATTGTGAGTAGTATGCTCTAGACGATATCAGGAGTCCTATTAACTGCAGATTATTATTAGATCTTCCTAGGCACACCCCATCGGTTCCAATCCTTAGACCACCTCGAGGACCAACTGCTCAAGCTTATCCTTCTCCCGCGTCCTGACATTAGGGAGAGGATATGGAGCAAGGTTAAAAACCTCGCGCATCAAGTTAACAGTGTTAATCGGCGATTTCTAACAACTAAAATCCTAGATCGTGCTACCATTTTTAACGTCTTCATCCAAAGCAGCCGCGATAGCTTGAAACGAAATCTTATTGACAACGACGCAGCCAATATCACAGAGCTCGGGGGCGCAGATGATCTAGTTGATCCGGTGACTCCATTCCCGCGATACGCACACGACGCTGGACAATCATTCGAAGCGGCCGGGCGAACTCGATTAGATACTACGCACCACGTAGATCTCGTCCGGGGCGACCCCGACAACAATTGGCTCTCGAGTGTGTCTGGCATGTTCAACGTGAGCGGCAGTAGTAGGTCTTGACACATTGCGTACGGGTGAGAGGAACTATTCTGTAACCATGAATGAAATGATAGTTATCAAGGTCAGTTATGGTATCATCAAATTCCAAGCGCGGCTGCTTTCTCTTGCACCTCCAACCCGGGCCATGGACACTCCCTACTATCCTGAGTTACCGACACCTCCTGTTATAATATGGATCCGCGGGCAAGCTCCGTACACTACCTTCTCTAAATCGGGAAAGGGACCTAGACTCATACATCTCCACGGCAATGGAAATTCTTTAGTCAATGTCTCGAGGCTGTCTCGTCTCTTTTATGTCTACTATGACTCCGATGCCACATCGTCCCCATTCGTAAACGAGCCGCATAAGACAGTGGTTTACTTTGAGTTCAATCAGTGGGATTCTCGATATAGCACTGTGTCGTCATTGTTGACATACTTCATCAACGCTCTTGTTTGGCATTTTTGGATCGACTGCAACGAGACAATAGCCGTGGAGTTGTCATACTTGAATGACACATGCTCCTGGTCACTCGAGGACCTATACCATCTATATACGACACTCAGAGACGTCTCCCTAGCCGCCCAGGAGCTCACGTTCTTTATTGGTTGCTTCGACCAATGCCCTAAGGACCAGCGGCAATGGCTCCTTGGGCGTATTCTAGATGAGCAGAGCCGCAGCGATGCAGAATACCGCTTAATCCTATCGACTTCAGCTCTAGACGGCTTAGTCGTTGAATCTTTTCCTGACAAGGCACGCATTAATCTTGCAGATTGTCCCGCCATCGGCGAGTCGAGTAATAGGTTGATTAGAGAACTCCAAGCAGGCCTAGCTAGTCTAATAGCACATCGCCAAATTTACGAGGATTTTCGACCACAGCTTGAAAACCTCCTCAATGAATGCCGTGATGCGCCACATCTGGGACATATCATTTTGACCTGGCTTCGAAATTACCATCGAGGCAAGCCAAGATCCGAGATCGCGGACAAGATCAACGAGCTATCCCCCGCTACAGCAGAGAATATCGTGCAGGTCTTCGTCTCCTCATTGATACCCGAACTCCAACCAATAGCCGAACGGGTCTTCAATTGGGTTAAGCACGCATCAGAGCCATGGTCGCCAGAAGCCCTGGCCGAAGCACTCGCAGTCCACGAGTTCCACGACGAGGGGCCTTTGCTCAACGACCTCGACGGAGAAAGCATGATGAGCGACATTGAAGCGGCATTCGGCGGAATCATCATCGTCAAGAACCGTGATGTCAGGTTCAGCCATCCTTCCTTCTACAACTTGCCCGAAGTAGGTATCGAGGGAACCGCAGACGAATGGGCCTCCAGGGTAAATAGTACCATAGCAGAAACATGCTTGCGTTACTTCCAACTCAGGGCGGCACAAGAGAGGCTGAAGGAGTCTTGTCAAGAGAACTTTGAAGGGGGCCCATGGGACACACCACTCGATGCAGCCGTTATTTCCCACCGGAGAATCAGTATGGCCGAGTATGCCATTCGATTCTGGCCTCAGCACTACAAAGCTGGTGGACGGTTCAAACCTAGTAAACTTGTTCACGAGTTATTTGCGAGCAAGGAGTCTCGGGCTGCCTGGGAGGTCCCTTTCTGGCTTCTGACCAATCCATTTACCAGGATACAAAGAAGTTACATCTCAACGCTACCTGTCCTGGCCATGCTGGGGCTAGAGGACTTAGTGGAGGAAAAGGTCAAATCCGAGAAGGGCCAGCCTTCGTTTGACAAGGACTGTTGGTTCGCCATCACGGAGGCTGCTCGAGCGGGCAACGAGGCAATAGTCCAGAAGCTACTAAAACTAACGATGGTAGACGAGAAGGAGCTTCAAACGGCCCTGTTCTGGGCCGCTGCGAAGAGCAACACCACCATTGTAAATGCCCTTGTAGAGAAGATACCGAATATGGAAGCATTCCAATGGCCCGAGAACATCCTGTCTCGAGCTGCTACCGCCGGACTAGATGGCCTCCTTGCAACGATGCTAAGGTCTGGCTGTGAAATCAACAAGATTAGTGACTACTGGAAAGCGCTTCTAGGAGTGATTGTGGCATGGCGGGATCGCGTCTCCACGCTAGAGGTTCTGTTAAACTCAGGAACTGCGCTGGACTTGACAGTTGAGCATACGACTGGCGATAATGCAATTATGACTGCAACCGCAAAAGGAAACCCCGCTTAATCAAGCTCCTTCTACGACACGGTGCAAGTATCGAGGCGAGGGACAGGCAGGGCCAAAACCTACTGCAAAGAGCAGTCCGTTATGGCAAGTACAAGGCCGTCGATATTCTCATCAAGGCTGGGGCCGATTTTAAAAGCGGCAAGATGGGTGATGATGCCGAGTTCTATTTGAGACCACCCCTAGTCGTTGCTGCCGATGTGGACATGCGAGAGTGCCTCCGCATATTACTCAATAACAAGGCTGATCCGAAGGTCGAATGCGCCACCGGATCCGCACTCTACAATGCTGTTACGCAAAATCATGAGGATATCGCCCGGCTCCTGCTTGAGCACGATCCGAAACCAGACATGGACGTGACTCCCTCAGGCCATGTCATGCTCTTTATACGCGCCGTCTGCACCGGCAACACTGAACTTGTATCCCTACTGATAAAACACGGTGCCAAGATCGACTTTATTGATCCCAACAGCATCCTTTGCAAGACACCTCTCTCGCGGGCTTGCTTCGAAGGGAATTTGGAGATAGTAAAGCTGCTCCTGGAGAACAAAGCAGACATTAACTATACCGGAGGCGACTCCGACACACCACTGTTCGCTTCTCTCTACGCGAACAAGCATGAAGTAGCAAACCATTTATTACAAGATGAAGACATCGATGTCAGGTGGACAGCAAATGATGGATGGGGCGCTCTTCACGCAGCGTTCAATAAGCCGAATATAATTCCAAAAATACTCCAAAAAGGCGCCTCTATTGATGGTCACTGTCTCCAGGGAACTGTGCTGCACTTTAAGCCTGAATGCCTCAAAGTACTTCTAAAAGCTGGTGCCAACCCGAAATTCAAGAACAAGAATGGTGACGACGCAGTTGATATCTTACTCAAGACGGAAACGGACTCAAAGGCCGCCCAAGAATGTCTCAAATTACTGCTATCTCGGCGCTACAACGTAGCTGTAGATCAATTCAACGAGCAAGGCCAGACAAGACTTCATAGCATCCGGGAGAAAACACCTGTATCCATAGTCCAGCTCCTGGTTGAAGCCAATGCGCCCCTGGATGATCGGGACCAGGACGGATACACGCCTCTCGCCATCGCCATCAGTAAAGGCAACAAAAGCGTCGCTAAGTATTTCATCGAGCAGGGTGCCAGCGTCAACATATGCGGCCCCGGCTTTGGCAGCATCTTCCACCTCGCTGTCATTAAGGGCTCCTTGAACCTCATCAAGCTGCTAGTAGACTCGGGCGCGGATCTAGAGACAGTCGATCTTGAGTACGGCGAGTCGCTACTATACACGGCGCTAGGAATCAAAGATGACTCCAAGCTTAAGAAGACAGTGCGGTACCTAGTCGACGAAGCCAAGGTGCCCATTGACAAACTAGGTGGTGAGCTCGCGTATCCGATCATCCGGGCGGCAGACATGACCCGAACCAACCACGATACCGGCACCAAGATGCTCAAATTCCTCATACGGCGCAGGGCCCAGTTGAACGTCGCCGACGGCCAGGGCCGCCGCGCAGTGCACCTTGCATGCACATCATTGCATGATGACGGAATCAAAGCCCTCATCGATGCCGGCGCAGATATCGACGTGGGAGATAAGTTTGGTCGCAAGCCGATCCACTTCGCCGCATCTTCGCCTCACGACGACTGCATCAGTTTCCTCCTGGACAGGTTCAAAGACACGGGCATCGTTGATATTGTGGACCACGACAACTGGACCCCGCTGTTGTGGGCAGCGCGCTCAGGCCATAACGATGCCGTCACGAAGCTAGTCGCCCGGGGCGGCGACGTGTGGGTTCGAGGCCACGCCTATGACGCCAAGGCAGAGTGGTCCGCGTTGAAGCTGATAAACTTTGCTAACCAGAATACATCGTTGAGGCACATCCTCGAACCCAAGGAGCGGATAAGGACCAACCAAGACGGTAAGAGGGAGGAATGGGATGACAGCTTCCATAAGACCAAGGCTGGACACAAGAAGGACGCTACCTGCAAGAGCTGTTCTGTGGTCAGTATAACAGTCATTTTCCGCTACGTGCGAGACAGATATGCTAATGATGACTGTGATACGTAGACGATTATAGGTATACAGTGGAAGTGCATCAAGTGCGCCGATGACTTTTCGCTCTGTTTCAAGTGCTACGGCCACCAAACCGACGTCCACAATCCGGAACACAGCTTTAAGAAGATTAAGCCCCTGTATGAAGAGAGTACGTCTTCAGGTTACATAAGCAAGGGGAGCGGCAATGCACAAGGGGTGTCTGAAGGCGAGGGGGAAGGAAATGCTCAAGATATCGTGGACGACCATGACGAAGCGTCATATCTCGCTGAGAGTTTTGATGAAGATGAACTTGACCTAGATCTTTCTGATTCAGATGTGGAAGACTAAAGGGGGCTTTTGTTATATACAAGGCTATCATAGCAATGACAGATACAATTATATGCAAAATCTAACATTTGAGAGGGCTGCAGTGAACTACTGTAACTGGTTTTCTTTCCCTAACCCCTTCGTGCTTCTATATCCTCTCGCTCTTAATTCAGGCTAGCAATGTAAAATAATACGCAGGAGTTAGAACTCTTCCTTGACTCGTCTCTAAGAGGCAAAGAGTAAAGTCCTTAAAGATCTGTATCATTATCAGCGAGATTTGTTTGCGTTGGTGCTGATGATGCTAGCATTGCAAACGTTAGCGATGCAAGAGGCCCTACTGCTCGCAATGGTATTGGCAGCGCTAGTTCCTACATAGTAAATGCGTCGTACATACCTTCATGTAAAACTATAGTAAAGCTCCTCGACTCAAGAAAATAACACGACGTGAATCAACCCCTGCAGATGCTACAGTCTTCCATATTCCCGCCCAGCCAATCCGCACTTCATATGGAAAACGTCGAGGCGACAAGCGCGCTAAGGCGCCGCAATAAGTAAAGAAAAAGAGCCGCCGGCTTTCAGCCCGTCCGCCTAACCAATCGCCGTGCGCGAGCGCGCCCGGATTGGGACCATTTACCCGTGCGGCACCTTCCTGACCCTCGTGGGGGTTTTTTTTTGGGATGGTGACCCATGATAACTGGGGCTCGCTTCGTTTGAGGATATGTATGGAGTAAGAGGCAGGGTTGCTGCTCTTAACGCCTCTTACTTTCTTACCAAATTTTTTCTTATCATTTTTAATATCGTTAGGAGTTGGCTGTTCTTCCCGGGCCTTGTATGCACGCGAACCGGTCCGCCGGTAGACGCTACGGCGTTTGACGAATGAACTAGTGGCATCCGGCGGAGCGGCTCAAGCACACCTTAAACGGACTCCTTTCTACATTCAACTAGTCGGTATTGACCTACTATGCTCTGAAGGATGTTAGGTATCATCCGCGTTCCCCAGGGTGGCGGAAACCTAGCATTACTCTTCATTATTAGTCTGCGGTCACTTTAGAGGACAGAATTATCCGAACTGGATTATTTTAGCTCGGCTTTGACCAATTCAGGAGAAAGCAGATATCCTCATTGGTAATGCTAACCCTAAGATAGAGCCAATGCAATCCTTAGCTCTATCGGCCCTTTCCTTTGCTCTCGCCTTTGAGACACCGAGAACGCCGTTGGTATGATATCCTTGTTGTTGGGATCGCGACAAACCGCCGACCGCCTAATAGTATACGTACAAGCCAAACCCCGAGATCTGTCTGGATTCCCTTCCGGTTCCTGAGATCATCTCTATTGCATAAGTATTTCGTGATATCACTGACGCGGACCTTCGACCGTGCCCTAGCCATATGGGCGGCGCAATGCTTCCGCTAGGGATGATCGGGTTTCGCAAAATAACCCGATATCAAAGGTCGGGAGTCTTCCAGGCGGGTTTCTTGCACTCGCCCATCGCAGCGATCCAGTCATTAATGCCCTTCAGATGCCAGCCGCTCACCCACTTGGCCTTGGCGTTACCGTTATCGGGCGCCGACTTGGGAGCTCCTAACTTAAAGCTCTTGGCGGTACAGCACACCTCTTCGTGCCAACGGTGTTGGAAGCACGACCGATTTCGCTTCTTCTCGTTTAGTGACTTCTTCCATGCCTCCCGAGCGGCGGCATCGCTGGGCGAGGTATCCTCGGCATTCTCCGTGTCATTGGTAGTGCCGGGGTCCCCATCTTTACGGGCCACGACCGTTTGTAAGTCCCATTCTTCCTCATCCGGGACGTCTTGGGACTCGCAGACCTTCGCACAGTTCTCTGGCGACTTCCAAGCCTCCTTTTCCACATCGTTCATGTCACCTTCTTTCTTCTGCCTATCGCGTAGATGCCCTTCAGCACGTTGCTGGGCATCAGGATCTGGGTTGATATAGCAGACATCATCGGATAGGTTATCCCAATTTTGCCGCGATACCTGCATTTTTGGCATGATCAGGGCATCGTACAGATCCTTAATCAGGAGAGTACGCTATCAAACGGTCAGCTTCGAACGATCTAGACAATGCACAAAACCCAACTGGCAATCTAGACGGTAAAAGAATGGAGAAATAAGACAGTTCACTTACATCAGTCTTGCGCGTTTGCTCGAACTGCCACACGCTGCTGATTTCCTCGGCATTCATATGATGCATAGTAAGGATAGGCTCACACCAGTGGCCAGGTCCATAAGGCAACGTACTCGGCTTCTCGCCATTGATCATGGGCCAGGCTTGTCGAACCTTAACGCTTTCGTACTCATCCAGGGCCTGCGCCAGCATCAAGTCACCACAACATTCATTCGCGCCCTTGACATTGTACTGCTTGACCACGCCCGGGTGGTACTCGATCAGGTGCTTCAACAGCGTCCCGCTTATTATGTATCCGGAACCGCCGTGGGCGAAGGGCGTCCCACCAATGAAGCTTCGACTACCCAGGTAGAGCTTCTCGCGCGGATTTAGGCGTGATTCCTCCTTCAACCAGTGTATGATATTGGCCCAGAAGACGTAAGTATCGGCTTCAGCGAAGATGTACCAGTCACGGCCGGGGCGCATCCTCCAAGTCTGCTCCATCATGGGGAGGAACTTATACTTGTCCAGGTTCCACGCCTTCTGTCCATCCCTCTTCGCATCGACACACGATTTTTGCGACACGGGACATTCCTTTTGGTCGCGATATAGATCGAAGTCGGCGTTGTGAGCCTTCGCGGACTCTTCGAATTCGGCTAGGGCGTCGTAGATGTGGTAGGGTCCGATTTGTTGCTCCTAGGACAAGGTTAGCTTCTGCGCATCCCATACCGACTAGATCTACACTACTAGTCATCGCTAGCGTCGAGAAGCAGAAAAGGGGTCGCACCATATCGGAAAAGATGAGGAAGTCGGGAAGACAACTTAATGTTGTCAACAGGTGTGTAGGTATTCTGTCAAAGGCTTCTGTCGCGCCCGTCTTCATGACCAGGAGAATGCCATCGCTGTTCGGAAAACTGACGCACGGGTTGCTGGAATTGTAGAATTGGTTGACCAACTCCTCGTTCCCTTCCGTGTACAGCGTGTTGTTGTATACTCCCCGGCCGAAATAGTTGGACATGCTTTGGTAATAATCGCGAGCATAGTCGAAGGAGGCTCGCTTCCACTGAGGACGAACGTGCAAGTAGGTCGCAGTCAAGGTCAAGAAGGCGATGCCGCCCAAGATCCTAAGGCGGCGGGCGGGTGAGGCGATCATGATGACAGCGTCGACCTTGAGGCTTCGAGTATGGTTGTCATTAAGAAAGAGCTCGTCAGGACGATGGTTACGAGGGACACATGGGTAAGGCTGTCTGTCCAAGTTGGTTTGGGTTGAGAGAATGGCTAAAGACAGCAAAACGAGATTATTACGTTGTATGAAGAAGGGAAGAGAGCGCACAGGTGAGATGTGATGGAGAAACCATGGCGATAGCCGGTCAAAAGAATAGAACAAGTGTAAGGTGACGAGAGCAATTCAAAAAATTATGTAGGTGATTCGTTAGCTCGCAGTTGGTAGGCGGAGGCTTTGCAGTTACTACCTACAAATATGTATGTACTGCGTAGGGATTAGTTCTCTCATGTCCACGGGTACCAAAAGTACACAAGGGTTGGCCTTGTAAGCGCTGAAGACAAACTGGCCGATCCAGGAGTGGAGATGTGCGGCTGGAAGGAACGGTGTTGGATTAGCTGATCTACAGCATCATCTCGTATCATCAGTGGACAAGGGGGGAGGGGTACATGTACAGTACATCAGCAGACTCCGCTTTGTATTATGTAAGTATGTATGTACCTATTCGATTTAAAAGACTTTCAATGTTTCTTCATCGTTCAAATGTTCCTGAATCAATTAAAAAGCAGGGACGGGACGGGTGGCAGCCATGGCCATGCAGACTATGTACTGCTGTGCTACCTGTACTACAGCGAGGTGTCCTGTTTCGGATTCAGCTATCACCATTTATCATTTATTCAAGTCACTTGTTTCTTTGTTTTTTTGTGTCAGACACAAGTAGGTGTGTTGCATCTCATAATCGAAGCATCCATGTAAATAACTAGCGAGCCTAGGTAGAACAAGCAGACGTGGTAACATACGAGGTATCATTTAGATGTTCGTATTACACATGCACTTATGTTCCAGTCTATGTACTTGTTACTTGGTACATATACAATATCCCGGGGTTGTGCTTACAATTACCTACATTGTATTAGACTTCGGCCGATTAAACGGCAAACTGGCCAAACCTTCTATTCCAAAGGAGCGGGCAACCCCGGATGGCGGGAACGTCACTAACTGCCAAGCATACGACGTCGCAATCTAGACTTTCCAGAGCCACCGAAGAATTGGGTTCAGCCTTATTTAACGTTGAAACGCCTGCGGTTGTTGATTGGCGGCTTTCGTCCAACGCTTGCGAAATTCGTGCATGAGTGACAGACAAGGATCGAGTGCAGTTCTCTTCCAATACTGAGCAACACCGAGGACGAATAAATCGAGTTTGGCCACCAACACGAAGCTAAATGTAATATGACGTCCCGTCGAGGCTGAGTAGACGTATTCTCAAGTAGCAGCAAAGGTACCTATGTAGTAGGCTATTCGGAGGCCTAAGAATAGGGGGTTGCATTGCATAGTTGTCTTTGGCAGGACTCGCTTAATTACACTTAGCCTATGAACAATGTGAGAAGGGCTCGGGTTTAGTAGCGGAGAAAATCCGATGGCGTCTTTGGTAACCAGGTACATGTATGTACCTAGGTAGCTGTACAGTACCAATCATATCGAGCATAGCATGAAGAGGTCAAGGTCAATAATTCAGAAGTTTGAAGTCTAAGCAGTCCTTATCAAAGCACCGTGAGATAAGCTTCACTTAGCTAATCGACTACCAAGTATCACGTGCATCAAAGTGTTGACCTGTCAAGATAGGCTAGTGGCCCGAGCTTCTCACTAACCTGCCCCATAACTCGACACGGTTCACGCCGCACTTGCCAATCTCGTGGGCGTGGGCAGGTGCCCAGTGTGCAATGCGGTAATCGCCACACTTCCCCGAGCCCGACGCCACACTTGCCCGAGCCCGCACCACACTTGCCCGAGCCCGTACCACGACGATACTTAATCCAAGCCCGCACCACACCACATCTGATCTCACCTTTTAACATCTTCACCTTTTAAGTCTTTTCGACGCACCAACCCCACCTTCGTAACAACTCGACTCCATACCTACCCTTATCGTCGCCGACATCCAATCTTCAATACTTTTAATCTCCTCATCATTCATAACGAATTGAAACATCACAATCAACACTAGTCATCAAAATGGCACAATCCATCCATTCAGCCGCGACCTCGGCCGCTGGATCCCCACCTTCTCTTTCCATGGACCCCGAAGAGCGCTTCATGTCACTACAAGTCTCCCTCGCCGAGCTCACCGCCAAGGCAACAGTCCTCTACAAGCAGAAGAAATACGATGAATCCGCGGAGGTCTTCGCGCATGCTACCGAGATGCAGGCGGAGATGAATGGCGAGATGGCCCCAGAAAATGCGGATCTTCTTTTTCTTTACGGTCGCTGTACATTAAAGCTGGCCGTGCAGAAGGCCGCCGTCCTGGTGCAAAAATTACACGACAAGCGATCCAATGGCGCTGCTGACAAGAAGCCGAAAGCGAAGAAATCGCAAGAGGATTTATCAATGACTAGCGGCGAGGAGGAGGAATTGCCTGATGCCAAAAAGCTTTTCCAGTTCACGGGCGACGAGCAATCCGAAGATACTGAACAGGAAGACGAGGCTGAAGACGATGCTCTCGAGGAAGAGGACGATTTCCCCCTAGCCTTCGAGGTTCTCGACTTAGCACGCGTGCTCTATGAGAAGTGTTTAGAACGCGACGGCAAAAAAGGTGCTCTTCATACTCATGTCATAGAGCGCCTTGGAGATACGCATGATCTTCTTGCCGAGATCTCGTTGGAGAACGAAGAGTAAAAACAATTTGGTAACCCCCCACAATTGCTCGTTTATAGCTACTAACAATTATGCAGTTACCATACGGCGATTCACGATGCCCGACAAGCCCTTGTGTACAAGGAAGTCGCGTACCCCCCCGAATCTGAAATACGCGCGGAAGCACACTTTAAGCTTGCGCTAGCCCTCGAGTTCTCCAACATGGCCGAAGGTGGAGTTGAAGAGATGCGAAAGTCAGCAGCTGAACAGATGGAGAAAGCGATCGCGACCACAAAACTCAAGCTCGACGCCAAGGCGGCCGAGCTCGCGACGGTTGGCACACCCCACACGCCCGAGGATGTCGAAGTAACCGACATCATACAGAAGCAGATGGCTGAGGTGCAGGAGATAATCGATGACATGGAGGAACGGGTGAGTTTTTCTCCCGTGCACTCCCTGTCTCTGCGATATAAGAAAATAAAAACGAGATGATAAAATACTGACCATACTTACCTAATTTAGCTCGTCGACCTGCAGAGACCGGTTGTCAACCACCTCCTAGATGCCGAAGATGCTGTTCGCGATATCCTGGGAATGGCGTTAGATAAGTCGCCAGAAAAAGCAGCCGCCCGCCTCGAGGAGGCGACGAAGAGCGCTAAGGACGTGTCGGGCCTGGTCCGCAAGAAGGTCAAGAAGGAACCGGAACCGGAATCGGAGACGAACGGAAAGCGCAAGGCTGAGGAGCCGGCTCTCGGGGAAGACGAGGTCAAAAGGACCAAGGTCGAGGAGCCTAACCAATCCTAGCTTGCATGACGAGACCGAACGTGGGACCGGTTATGAGTATGGTATGCCGCCCTGTAATTCAGCGCCGCCTGAACCAGCTCTCAAGTCCCAGCTCGTCACAATGCACAACAAGAAACGGAGAGGATCTGTAAACTATGGTGTAAAATAAGAAAAAAAAGAGGGCTCCATTGAGCAGGCGTACCCGGATCACCAAATGGAACGGCAAGGTGGGGTGGGCGGGAAAAACGGGAGGGAGGGAGGGAATGAATCAATGGTGCTTTTCTTTGCACTATTAGTTTCCTATTATACCAGAATCGCACTGCTTCTCTGCTTTTTCGCAATCAAAAACTACCGGAGGTAGTGAAATACCACATCTGCTGTCTTCCTGCTATAATGAGCACTGCCGTCGTGAATGGATCCATATCATATATGAATTATGACCGTCGCTGTCGCTATCACAACCGCTATTATATATGATATTAGTGAAAAAGTAAATTCTCTAGCCTAATACCGACCAACCAACCAACAAACCCAGCACCTAACGGTCGTGGGCTTGAAGGAGTTCTAACGAACAATAAAGGCAAATCCGTAACTCCATTGCGCCTAGACACTTCATGCTGAGCTTCTGCTTCTGTTTCACTTCTTCTGCTGCTGCTGCTGCTGCTGCTGCTGACCGCCACTACCACTGCCAGTTAGAAACTGCACGTACTACCTAGCATGCCCGTGCGGATATACTCATACAAAGCAGGGGACGTAAGGCAGAAAGAAGAAGTGCAACTCCGTGCCATAATTCGCGAGGGGAAACCCATAAAGAGAAAAGGAAAGTTGATGTAGCCTAACCACCTGATATCATTCATGCCCATCATGTCCTCTTTTCCACTTCCACTTCCACTTCCACTTCCGCTTTCTCTCCCTCTTCTCTTTTCAAAGCAGATCTTAAATTTTATTTTATTTCAAATGTTTTCTTTTCATCCCGAGAACAGACCCTGCTCCGCCCGGCGCGAGGACTCGCCCTCGGTCTCGTGGCTGTGGTGTCGCTGGTACCTCAGCATAGGACGGTCTGGCTCCGGGGACGACGATCCCGCAGCCACAGCCTCCGCCTCCCTCTCCCTCTCCCTCTCTCCCTCCATAGCTTCCGGTATAGGCCGGGCCTGCAGATTCGTCATCGTGATCGTTTCCCTAGACTGCTCCCCCAGCGACGTCCACCCGTCCAGTCCCGGCGACCTTACTTTGAAGCCGCCGCGCGTCTTCAGCTTAGACCCGCGCAGACGTGTCCCCTACGACAGATCGCGCCCAGTAGCCATGCCGATGGCGGGGCCCGACGCCTTCCCTTTGCCCTTGGCGGCCGCGGACGCCGGGGCGTTGTTCCAGCTGAGGTACGTGTGGTCGCCGAGCTTGCGGGGTTTGACGAGGTTCGTAACGAGGAACACCATCGCCAGCACGATGCAGAACCCGCCGACGACTAGCCACAGGATACCCAAAAAGTTATTCCGGCCACCCATAACGGACAAGGTCGTGATCACGATGCTCTTCCTGCCTTGGTACAGGTCTGTCCGGAAGTCTGGCATGGTGGGTTAACGATTAATTTGACATGTAATAATATAAGACAATAGGGGAAACTTACTATCGATAATTTCCATCGAGTACGTGCCTTGCAGCAAGGGACTATCGTCGTTGCGTCCCCACAGTTTGCTGAAAGTCGGCAGACCTGCTGTTCGCATCCACACGATGAAGTGTTCGTCATCGTGTAAGTTTGGCGGGGGGTTGTCGGCAGAATACTCGCCATTGGGATATCGAATCTGCCAGTTGGGAGGCGGGAGGATGTGGTCGAAGTTGCTGTTCACCCTCGGCTTATACAATGCCTTGTCCGATTCCCAGGCGATCGAGGTGTTCTTCAACTCGTACGTTTGGTTCGGTGTGGTTCCCTCGTTGCCTTCCGAGGTTGGCGGGTTCAGCAGCACAGGGTTCATAAAGGTATCGTTGAACAGGGAATTGGCAATCAAGCCGCAGGGGTAGTAGGCTCTACCGCTCGTGCCGTTGTCGGTAGCTAAGGGTTGGCAGCTGGAGGCATCAACGTCGGCAACTGAGACGTCGTCACCCAAAAGCTGCCTGTCATAGAACGACGCGACGTAACGACGATGATTCTGGTAGAAGTTCTCGAGACGGTAATAGAAAAGGACAGGCGCTGACATCTCTTCGGGGATATCGAAGGTGAGAGTACACTTGGTCAGGTTCTGGACCTGGAAAGATCCGTAAGTATAGTTGACAGGGAATTCATGTTTCCACATGGCATGGATGGTGTTGTTGTCCTTGAAATGAGGGAAGACGAGACTACTAGCGTCCATAGGTCCAGAGTCAGTGGCCGGTGAATCGCGGAAGCAGTCGGTGTAATCGATGCGTAGTTCCTTGACCTTTGAGGACAAGCTGTCAGCAATGATTTCAAAGGCATGAAAAGAAGCATCTATAACATACTCTAGAGCTAGCATAGATCAGCAATCCACCAATAGGCGCACATATGATACCTATGACGAAGAAGAGCGGGATGACGGTCTTGGGAGTGAGGATGGGCTGCCATGCTTTCAGACGTTGCTGGCGAAACGCCGTGTTCGCCGGTCTTCTGCTCTTCTTCTTCTCCTTGGTCTGGTCGATGCTCTCGGGAGGTGAGGAGTCCTCCATCTTGATATAGTAGCCTCGACGCTAGAGTGAGGTTATCCAGGCGTCAAGTGAGAGGAAATAGAAGATAAAAGTCGAGTGTAATATCGGCGTCGCTTGTCTTACGGGGCCTCGGGGTGACCGGAAGTCTAAGGATCGCGGTCGGCACTGTCGCGTTAAACTCTTAACGGCATGTAGAAGATTTCAATTCGTCTGATTCGTGCAGGTGAGATGATCGGTCTATTAGATTTGATGACAGAATAGCGTCGCGGGAATTGGTATGGGAAGATGGAGGATGGAAGATGATACTTGGAGGTACTTGGATTGTCATTTCCCTCCTAACAATTTTGTGGCTTGGACACCACGAAACGCGGCCAAATACGAACTCCCCGAGGCACAGCCACACTCATAATAAGACCCACCAATTGATCCAATGAGATAGTGAGGCAATGTCACGTGGCTATCAGCTTATACCTATATATAAATTACCAGGTACTCAACAGGAAAATAAAATAGACGGTATGTTGATTAAATAGAGTCTAGCTCTCTTGAGGTTGTTTAAATCATACCGTATTAAATAGCTACGCTAAGAGTGAAATTTGCACGTAAGTACCAGTAGGTGTAGAGTCTAGCGGAGTCTAGGATACCTATTGTATAACACGGAACACGAATTTGGATGAAGAAAAAAACTAGGGAGGGCTCAGGCTCTATAGTACTTAGCATGGTATATGGTGTTAGGTATGTATTTACTAATAGTGATTTTCAGCATCGATTCCCCAAGTCAGCTACAGGTCGAGTGCTAGCCCTTTTTGGTGTCATTAATATTCATGTAGTCGCAACACCTATCAAGGGCGATGAGGTAGCCACTGCGGTATGAGTATATGTCGGACACGAGCTATCTACTAGGCGTTGTCGAATTTCCATTAGACCACAGAGCTAGTAACAGCGCCTTGACAGCATCTACGGCTACCTTCTCCCATCATCGCGTCACAACTCATAGCTCGGCAGTGTGGAGGTTTGCTATCAATACCGTCCAGAGTTAAAACCCTTGAATTAAGCGTGGTCAAGAATAGAGCCTGACATTTATTTTTGTCTAAAATCGTATGGACCTTTTAAGCCTAGTCCCCGATAGTAGGGAGCGGACTGTACATTTGACGGCTTCTTAATATAACCCCCTGTTGACTAAATTGATTTCACGACTAGAGGAGCCTTTACTTTCTTGTCTAGAAGCTATGCGCTAACTGTAGATAGGTAAATATCATAGATTAAAGTAATAAATCCCTATATAAAAGACCACTACTTACGGAAATCGTTTAATACGAAAGCCTAGTTTACGTTAGAAATATAATATCTCATTAGCTAGGAATGAAACCGACTAAACTGGACTCAAGCTTATAAATGAATCAGATTATATACTCAGGTAGTTATATACTCATTCATATATACCAATTTCATACGTCGTTATGCTAGATTCTTTCCACTAGTTACCTATTATCCTTATGTTACCGTAACCTATAATTTCAGGAAACAGTAACTCTCGACTACTCGTCTAATTATCATGCTTAAGTCCGATCTTCATCCCTATTTCGAAGCATCTCTGGTAGTGATCAACTCAATACTGTAATATAAATCCAATATATCTATCTGGGGAGTAGGTAGGTAAGCCGCCGCTATGGTCCCACATCATAGCTCGGGGCCCCAAAGGCCAATCCGTCAAAGTGGGTACAATAGGATACTCAGCTACGATTGTAATTCTAAACTCGAGCATCTACCTATGAGTAAGTAATTAGACAACCAAAGACCTCGAGCAACACGCCTCCGTTCCCCTAAACATAGATAAACATAGGTATTGTGACGTCAGGTAAAAAAACCAATGCGACCTTACCGGCTGCTAGCGGCATAGACAGCAAGCACGCAACATCGAAATAGGCAATGGGGCACCATAAACAAGCCATTCTATTGGTCGGAAAAATCCAATCTACGATCTGTCTAGCTTGGTCGATCTAATGAAATCACTCAGCTGGGTTATCTGGCACTAGGGAGGCAATACGATTACATGTTTCATACAGTAGATATGGTCGCAGATCTACGGTTATAGCTATGTTCAATCGAAGCAAGTGAACAGCTTGGTAGCAAGCCATACTTATTCAGGTTTAAACGAGCCATAAAATTGACGCTAAGCTCACATAAGTTCGTAGCATTGACAGATAGGGCATGGCATGTTTAGATGTTGGTTGAATGATAATCTCCATATCGTCTACTTCGAGTCGTGGAAAAAGGGGGAGCCTAATGTGACCTCGGAGTTCGCCGCTCCCCTTTTCTACTGCTAGGTACGTAGTCACAAGTCAAGTTTCGGAGAATGCAACATAATCGCATAGAGAACACATGCGTAGTAAAACACGTCTTGTCAATTCCGTATCAGTTCACGTCTTTAGAGACTCCCGTTCTATGGGAAACATGGCTCCGCCTAAAAGCAATTCATTACGAGCAAAGGGGTATCCTCCTGCCTAGTTCGCTGCACCGAAAACAGTCTCCATAATTATACCAGTGATCTGGTATGGGTCGCCGTTCGAGGCTGGTCGTCGATCCTCGAAGTAACCATAGCCCTTGGCGGCGCATTCTCGGGGGATACGGATAGAAGCACCTCTGTTCGCAATGCCGAAGCTGAACTGGTCGATGGCGCCGGTCTCGTGTCGACCTGTCAGACGCAGCTCGTTGCCTTCACCGTAGACGGCGATGTGCTCCTTATGTCGGCCTTCAAGCTTCTTAATGGCAGCCTCGATGTGCTATTGCGGATTAGTAAATAGTGTATATAGCAAAGATAATTAGACATAAACATACCTTCATGCCACCCTCAATGCGCATCTCCTTGGTGGAGAAGTTGGTGTGGAGACCAGCACCGTTCCAGTCACCGGGAATGGGCTTAGGCTGGACCGAGATCTTGGCACCGAACTCCTCGGCTACACGGTGAAGAAGGAATCGAGCCATCCAGAGGTGGTCACCCATCTCGATACCCTCGCAGGGACCGACCTGGAATTCCCACTGGGCAGGCATGACCTCGGCGTTGGTACCCGAGATCTTGATACCAGCGTACAAGCAGGCCTTGTAGTGAGCGTCGACGATGTCACGGCACATAACCCTGCCAGCGCCGACACCACAGTAATAAGGACCCTGGGGAGCTGGGAAACCGTTCTTGGGCCAGCCATATGGTCTATCCTCCATGTCGAAGAGGGTGTACTCCTGCTCGAGACCAAACCACGGCACGTGCTGGGCGTGAGCCTCCATCAGCTTGGCGCACTCGTGGCGGTGGTTGTACTTGTTGGGAGTTCCGTCGGCGTTCCAGCACTCAGAGAGAACTAGGATATTGGGGACACCTCGCATGGGGTCGGGGAAGACGGCGACGGGTCGGAGGTAGACATCGCTGTTGTCACCGGGAGCCTGGTCGGTGGAGGAACCGTCGAAGTTCCAGACGGGGAGGTCCTCGGGCTTGAAGTTACCATCCTTAGGGATGGAGGTAATGGTCTAGATACGTGCAAAGACAGTTAACGCATATCCTTAATTGCATAGACACGCAATTCACGAGTGTGACTCGTATACGGTACAAAACAGCTTGGTAGAAGGGAATTGTCCAATGATGCTGGTCGCCACTGGGCATAGGATTGAGTAATGACGCCGCTGCCCACATAGCCACACCCGCTATAGCTAGACATGCGCCGGAAAGGCGCCGTTGACAAAGAACAATTTCGCGCCGTGTTATTGGGTCAAGGGTATTCTCGGTGATTTGGTGGCTGTGGGTAGTGCCAAGTAGGCGAGATCGGAGCAAGCCGGTTCTATTCTCGATCGAGTTCGAGCCGGCCATTGTTCTAAACAGGGATCTGCGAGTCTAGAAAAGCACCCGAAACTGGCGGCCACCCGCGAATCAAATCTCGCGGGGGGCCGACCAAGAAAATCAGGGTCCTCGCTTTCCTCGCAGACTCGTGCCTGTCCCAGTGCAGTCCATCCAAATTGCCGAGGATGCCCTAACAGGAGGGTATCATGTAATAGGAATGCAGGCAATTCGACGAAGATAGGGCGGTAAGACAAATTACGTACCTTGCTCTTGGATCGAACATGGCCATGAGCATCGATCCAGATGTACTCCGCCATGGCGTTTCCCTTCTGGTCGAGCTTCATGTACTTCATGAGCTGTGATAACGAGTTAGTGCCATTGTTCGTAGGGCGGACAGCCGCAGTGCTGTATACCAGCAATTCTCTGCGCCCATGTGCTTGAATGATCGTGTGCTCACGTTCTCAGTGTACGAGACATAGTGGTTGTCGGCCTAAGAGGATGATTCTGTTAGCAAATCGTCTCGTAAAGTGAGGGGTAATTGGCTGGCGATGGTAGGCCGGTGGGGTTTTTGGTGCAGGACGGATGAGGCTCACTCACCATGGTTGCGGTATTGATCAAAGATTAGGTCGATCTAAAGAGGGTTTCTACGGTATTCAAACACGTCGACCGTGTTTGCGAAAGGACAAACGTTGAACGAAAGAGGTATCAAGGTTTGTTGAAGGAGAGGAATGGGCAAAGAGACGGATAGGAGAGTAGTAGTAGAAGAAAATCTGATTGCGGGGGACTCTGCGGCTTTTATGTAGGATTCCGCTGACCGGAGAGCAGTTGCCTAGGTAGTTGTGAACAATACCTGCTCAGTAGCTCAGTAACTCTAAGTTAAAGATAAGACCAGTCAAGTGTCTTTTCTAGCTCGTGGCGCTGGAGTAAGTTGCCCTCGTACAAGGCAGGAATCGGATAACCATCCATAGCACCAGACGCTGCAGGGGTGGGTGGGGTGGTGGGCTAGGCGGGCTCCTGCTGGGAATTGGGAATTGGGGCTAGGCCCCACCATGCCACTGTCCATCCGCCATCCCATCGTCCTAATCCTGCAGCTGCATTCAATCATTGATCAATCATTTTAGTCATCCCTGTCCACCTGGTACATATGTACACCCCATCAACCCCACCGAGGTCCAACACGCCACCACTTATCATTATCGTGAAGGTCAACTCTGTAGACATAGTGAATCTAGTGCTTAAGACGAGTTAGCTTTAGGTAACTTCCAATGACCCGTGGGCGGTTTCTCATCTATTCCAAGATTGGTCGAATGTCTTTAGGGATACCCTCTTTTTATTCTTCTAGAACTCATGCCAAACGCCATCTTCCTTACCCGTTACAATTATCCGGACTCGCTAGTACCTGGCCGTGCCTGGATCACCGGGTCCGATGTCGTGGAACCTCGAGTCGAGTCTCTAGTGGAAGCCTGCCCCTTTTCCTCGCTTGCGCCGCATATGCTTCGATCGGTTTCGGGCTCGATTCCCAAGGGTCCGGTGTGGCTTCGCGATGAGAAGTGACAGAACGAAGCGGTAAGGAGATGGTGCCAATTTCCAGGCGGAATATGTTAATTACGTACACCCGCACCGAATCCATGAGTTTGGATTTATATCAGTTGTGCTGATCTTGATGCCAGGACAGCCCACGAGCTACTCGGTATTGCAGTATGCTTCCTGCACCTACTTACAAAGGAGAAGCCATGTAGCCGATCACAACAAAAATTGATCAAAATCTAAGACATACTAAAAGACACAATTAAGCATTCGAGTTGGTTCCCAACAACCACTTCACCAAACCCATTATTCGTTACGCCTTCGATGTGATGTTCACTTGGCGGCCTTCTGCAGGTCGACCCTTTATGTTACATCCAACTGCTGTGTACCTTTCCGCGTATGCAACATAGACAGGACTAATCTCGTCACTGCTATGCATCTTGGAATCGCAACCCTCTCGCTTCTCTAGGACATGAATTGGAATGGTGAGTTTGTTTGCAGTTTGAGGACGCGGGACTGACTCGATATGGAGACGACATTTGGACTGGCAGCCCTAGGTGAACTCCGAATTGCCGCCCAAGCTTAGGTACGTATCGACCTAGGACCACTCGATACTGTGGATATCTTCCACGACGAACGTGAACAATGTGGGGGGTTGATGAATCTGAAGAGCTAAGGGCCTAAGTCCCGCGATTCGGACCCTGAAGGCTTGAGTCATTAATTCCGGTAATTGCTAATTTTTCTGGCTCGACTAATTCACTTGTCTCAGCCGTGTTGTCTAGACACCCGTTGGCGAATTGCGGAAGGCGAAAAAGCAACGTCGAGGCGGTATATGATATTACCTACATAGTACCTAAAGCAAGGTCGTTGAATTCGTGTTGGTTCTCTTCACTATACACTGCAAGTGAGGCGGTCAGGGGTAATTAATATAGGTATGCTTTTCTCCCTATCCCTTTGTTCCCATCATCTGTTACCGACTCGTTACGTGCTGCATAGCCACGTAGGTGTTGACGCCACATACATGTAGGTAGTGACAATCGTACCGTCGAGATCTAGATTCCAATGTTATGTTCCTTGTTGAGAATTGCAACATTCACGATTTGCTAGTCTAGAGGCCAAGTCTCACTTACAGCAATAGTCTTGGTGACATGCCGGATGCTTGGGTAGGACCCCCAATGTCCAATTCAAAGCTTGACAAATTGATTCCCCCAACTTTTCTCGGGACATGTGTCATTGAGTTACATTGAGAGTATTAAAAGAGCTAGGAACAACATAATCACTATGGAGTGGTTCGTAACAAACCGTCCTCATCCTCACCCAACCATGTAACCGTCCTTTCAGCTTACACAAGTACCTCTTATAGCCAAGTATAAAATATACTCCCGAGTCCTGACCACAAACTTACAGATTGCGGGGTTGATGTGACGCTAGAGTATTGGCGATGGGGCGGATATTTCATGTTATCGCCACTTCGTGATTGGCTGGTTTAACATTTTATTGCCCAATTCTATCTAGTACGCAGTACGTAAGTATTCAGGGCGACAAGGCCCCTAGACTTCGATGTTCTTCACATACATAGGTACCTAATGCATCTCTGTTGATCCTTCACCGTTCAAGATTATTCCAACATCGCATAGAGCCTTTGAAAATTATTTCTCTTCAACCCTGGCATCATGCTCGAAGCCGCTGACTATTCTACCTTTGCTTCGGCGAAGATCTCGGCTGTCTCCCTTACGTGGAACAATTAATGAGATGGGGTGGCTATAATCAGCTGCCCCTTTTCTCCAACTTCCGGAAAGGAGCTGACGCGTCTTGACGATGACACTGCAGAGCAGCATCACCTACTACCTTACCTACGAGGTAGGTCATGTTGGTATCGATAACTGCAGCACCGGCCCATTACTTCAAATACTTATTCTAACCCTTTGATCGCCAAAAATGCAAATGCAAACACTAGACGATCCAAATATGAGAATATTGTTGATTAGTCTTCCGACTGAGTAAGCTTCGGCAAATTGACCAGGACCTCCAAGGCTTATGATTAAATAGCGGTTACACGGGCACTCGCTTCTGAGTTTGCGCAGCACGGGAATGATGGATTACTCCTGCAGGTCGGCAGAATCATGGATTTTACTGCCTCTGAAGGGAAACAGCGCTCCGGTCTGGAAATATCACGTGGCGGCTTGCTGCTTCTAAGACACTCGAGGTAGGTACCTACAATGTTACTTCTTCGGAATACATGTACGCGCCAGTCGAGATAATATGACACATTATCATTCTCTCCATATATCCTCATCTTCAGAAACTATTATCTCGGTATGTCTTTAATGATATTCATATATGGGGCCCTTTCTTAATCATGAATTGGACTGAAGGCAACCTTGCCCGCCATTCCAGAGGCAGGCAGCGCAATGAACTACTTACACGGCAGAAGCAGCATTTCGCAAAAGTTCGCAACAACTTACTCAGAGGTGGCGTAAAGCAGAGCCCTATATCTATATCTTTTATCGGAACTCAGCATTCGCAAGCCTCGGGGCGTAGGGATGGTTCTGGTGGTCCTTCATCTAGACCTCAATCAAGTCCTCTCCTGGTGGAGAAGCGCAAGCGATCTCAGGATGTACGAGGTGATCTGGAAGGCCAGTCTTCCATCCGTGAGAAGAGAAAGAGGTTGCTCGATAAGGCAGATTGGGTCGGTCTGGATTTACAGCAGCCGATTGACATCACTTTTCCCGGGCAACTTCAAGCGTCTACTGGTTCAAGATGGAGTAGAGTAGATCGTCCCCGAATACATGCGGTGCGGAAGCGTCGCGAAATCGCAGACACGCCTCAACTAGAAGCAACGCAAGTCCACAGTCCCCGCCTGAAGGTTCAGGTTGGAAGTCAGGAGATCCATCCGAGTATGAGCACAACCTCCCAGCCAATGACGAGGAGATATAGTCTAGCGCCGCGGCCTCTAGTAACTTCATCACTAACGAGGTCGAACCCGATCTCGAGCCCGGAACCCAGTCATGCTCGCCATCTGTACGTGCCATCAGGAAGCAGTCAGACCTCACAGATACCCGAAGCCGAGTGGTATAAGAGAGCAACAGAACGCAAGGATTTTCACCTCAAAGCACCCATGAAGCCACCAATACCAGAGGAGCCATCTCATGTTGCATATTCTTCATCGGTCATTCACGAGCCGGCCCCTCTCCGAGCTAATGATTTCTTGGTACTTCAGTGGTCCCCCTCGGGGTCTGAGGATAGGGGAAGCATGCAGGTAGAGATTGAGCGTCCGGTCCGACCGGTTCCACAATCTCAAGAAGCCGACCAAGAAATCTGGAAGAATTGGGTTGTTAGCTCGTCCGACACTTGGTCGATAGAGGTTTCGGCTACACCTCAGGCTACAGCGTCATCAATCAGTTCGAAGGTGTTACCATCTCATTTACAAACGAGGTTGCCGAGTTATGATGTTTCAAGCGAGCCGGCGATGAGCATAAACTATCAATTCTCGGAGCTAAGCACAAATGACCAACCCTCTGAGACTGCGATTCATCAGGGCAACCATCAGTTATCTGAACAGAGATCAGATCATGCCATTAAACAGGTTCAACCTGCAGACGATAATGAAGCCTGGATGAAATTCGCTTTCGACGGCGACAGCGATGAGATAGAAGCGAAAGGGTTTGCAGAGGCGGCGCAACAGGCTGCAGCGGAGCTCCATCCTTCTGATGTATCGACGAGCGGTGTTGATATGGCTGAAACTACTGCTACCTATGGGACAGACTCCCTTGCTACCGATGTGAGAGAGCAGAATAAAGACTGCCCCCCTGAAACCTCCAGCGAAAGTCATATGGCGACACACGGCACTGTAGCTTCGGAATCGACATCGAGCAACGTAGCCACAGCAGGCTCAACAGCTGTGGCCGAGTCGGAATCCCGATTTCGCTTCGCGCAACCGAGAACTTTCGTCGGAAAACTAGCCGACTCGACTGCCATAGCACGAGGTCCCTCTCTTCTATCGCGTCCTGGTAAAAAGGGAAGAGGTCGGCAGGGGAAGAGAATTGTGGATGGAAGAACTGACATCCGACGCCTTCCTGATTTCGACGGAGATCCAATCGAAGAATTTGGAGAAGACAGATGAATTACCTATATCGCTAGAACCTATATTGCTCGGTTCTTAGCTATTAATGGTCACTCAAATTTATGGTGTATAGCTATCGCACTGTTGGTCGTATTGGGCATCAACTTAATCCAGTAGAGCTCGAGTAAAAAGTAAGCAACTTAGGCAGCTCAGTTAGGTAGCTTATCACAGTCTTCTACCTATGCCGGGATTGATTTCTCGGCGGGTCGGAATACGCCCTTACTAATGCAAATCCCGCGGAACTAGCATCAAAATACCATGAACATGTACGCCTGTCCCCCTTTTCTCTCTACTACATAAACACCATAAACTCATGCTTCACCACCACACTTCGTTTTCGCCTTGAGATCCACTAGAAATTGCCAGCGATCGTGCCAAGGAACCATGGCACCGGCGTCGGACATAGATTTGTTTGCGCCTGTCGAGCGCGACATCGTACTCGAGGTCCGGACCAGTAAAATGAAGACGATGCCGGGCCTCAAGATCGAGACGGGGATAGACAAGCAGATTCAGTCCGGTCGCATCCCCGTGTCCTCAATAGGGTTGGATGCGGATGAGCACGATCTTGTCTTCCACGGTGGCCCGGATAAAGCAATTCACGGATGTAAGTTGGCCAACCCCTGACTCGCTCTTGATAGTCGTCCACCTACATGATTTTAATGTTGGCTCCAGACTGCTGTACGCATTATCCGACATGGCAGGAAGAGTTCCCCGAGGCTGCAGATCGCTTCAAGCGCGGTGGTTTCGGGGAGAACTTTGTGACGGAGCGCAGTACGTATTCTACAATTCATCACCACTACCCCTATTCAAATATCCCTAGGGCTAGTCTACGTCTCGGGCGCATTCTTAGACACATGTGACCTCGAACTCCTGGACCTGTTGAGAATGCCCATTTATGCTTACCACTGAGTAGTGAATGAACGCAACGTATGCATAGGCGACATTGTCTCCGTCGGCGAAGACGGAGTACTGCTACAAGTCAGCCTGCCGCGGCAGCCGTGCTTCAAGCTCAACCACCGCTTCCAGCTCAAGAACTTCGCGCCTAACACCTACAAGACTAGCCGCACTGGCTGGTACTACCGCGTCCTACACGGGGGTACCGTGCAGGCCGGCGACGAGATCCGTCTCGTGGAGCGGAAGTGGCCTAAGTGGACTATCGAGAGGGTACAGGAGTATCTGCACAGAACGCAGGATGATGCCGCCATGAACGAGGAGCTCGCCGCTATTGCGGATATGGGCGACGAGAGCAGAAAAGCGTTCGAGAGGCGCGTTGAGAAGTTGAAGGCCAAGCAGAAGCGCGCAGCTGCTGCTTTGAATGGGAACGGAGAGGAACAGAGGGAGAAATGGCGCGACTTCCGCATCGTCGAGAAAAATACCCAAACGCCGCGCATAGCGTCGTTCGTCCTCGAGGCCGTGCACGCAGACCCCGAAGCCGGCGAGATGCCGCTCGGCGCGCACGCGCGTCTCAAGCTGCCTAACGGCCTGATGCGGTCTTACTCCGTCGTGTCAGGCGATCCGAACAGATTCGAGCTCGGCATCGCCTTCGAGTCGCCAAGCCGCGGTGGCTCCGCATACCTCCACAACACAGCCAAAGAAGGCGATGTCCTGCAGGTAGGCCGCATAACCGCAGACGTCAAGCCCGCGGGCGCAGCCAGCAACCACGTGTTCATCGCCGGCGGCGTCGGCATCACGGCCTTCCTCGCCATGATGGAGACGTACCGCCAGATCCACTGGCAGACCACGCTGCACTACGGCGTGCGCGACGCCGCCCTCGAGGTGCCGTTCCGGTCCCGCGTGATAGACGGGCTCGCGGACTCGGTGCGCTTGTATGATGGGAAGGCGGGTAAACGCATGGATATCCCGGCGATTTTCAGGGGCTTGGCTTGGAACTCGCATGTCTACGTCTGCGGCCCGGCGCGTATGATGGAGCAGGCTATGCGCGAGGCGAAGGCGCGTGGGATGGGCGAGGATGAGGTGCATTTCGAGGCGTTTGCTGCGGATACGACGG
Organism: Hypoxylon crocopeplum; assembly: GCA_022578875.1. Lineage (NCBI taxonomy): Eukaryota > Fungi > Ascomycota > Sordariomycetes > Xylariales > Hypoxylaceae > Hypoxylon > Hypoxylon crocopeplum. The sequence goes on along the minus strand of MU399615.1, from coordinate 122,388 downwards.
GTGATCCGTTTGAGGTTGAGGTCTTCAAGGCAACCGCGGCGGAGAAGAAGAAGGGGAGTGGTGAGGTACTGCAGGTGGGCGCGGAGGAGACGCTGCTCGAGGTCCTTAGGAAGCATTTCGGCGACGACGATGTGCCGAGTAGCTGCGAGGTGGGCAACTGTGGGACGTGTCGGGTGGCGTTGAGGAGTGGGAGGGTTGAGCATAGGGGCACGGCGCTTATGGATGAGGAGAAGGGGGATGCTATGCTGAGTTGTGTGAGCAGGGGTATTGGGAAGATTGCTATTGAGATTTGATCAGATGTGTTTTGGGAGTATTTTGGGGCGCTTCGAGGCAGCATGACAGTAGGCTGTTTGATCGATAGGAAATGAATATACGAGATCGGTAATTTACTTACCACATACCCGATACAGCTACGTGTGAGGTATGTACTAGTAATGCTGAACCAAGACTATTAACGCTTTTCATGAGTTCTTGATTTGTTATATCAGCTTGTCCAGATGCTGCTCAACTAACTAATATTAGACGACAATCCGGTGGCTAGTAAGTAAATACGGCCAAGAACATGACCCGAACCTCGAAGCATGGGTTTCTATCTCCTTCACAAAGTAGAGGCCCTATACTAGGTATTCAGCTCTCAGAGTTGAGAAAGCCTTCACCTAGGAAAATGAACGGGGCGTGGTCCATAGTTCTCTAGCCGACAAACCGCAATAAATTCCTGAAGCAAGGCATCTGCGGCGCGAAATGTTAGGAGATAGTTATTGTCGATACATCATTCCAGCTTCCCAGCTCTCCGGTAGACCTCCACCTGGAAGGCGTTGATCAAGTTCCTCATTCGCGTGTCCCCGAGCGACAGGACCTGGGAGCCAAAGACGCCGCACACTCCAGCCTCGCGATCGATGAACTATATTTCCGTTCGTCAGCACATGATATCATATCATGTCGACATAGATAAATATATGAATCGATCTTGGTCTCGTACCCAGCTGAGATTCGCAGCACCGCCCCACATCAGGGCGCCCTTGCGCCAGTACTCGTGCTCGTCTCCGACGATGAGCAGGCCGCCGAGCCCGTAGTCGCGGTCGACGTCGGGCGGCGATGGGAACATGAGCTTCATGGCGGGCATTTCCATGAACGCGTGCAGCGCTTGTTTGCTGGCGGGCGTCAGCTGTGGTTGGAACATCAGCGCTGCCGTTTCCTTGGATAGTAGCTTCTCATCGTCAATCAGCAGCGAGTGCACCATCTTAAAGTAATCCGCCATGCTCGCCAACAGCCCGTGCCCTCCATACGATGTCTCGAGCCCCGTGGTCACCGTCGGGACGTCCGGCTTCTCGACGGCGGGCGCGTCTGGGGCGTTCCGGAAGGCCATCGGCACGCGGCGGGCGCTGATGTCGGGGTCTTTGCCAGGGAAGAATGTGGAGCTCTGGGCTCCGAGAGGCTCCCATATGTTCTTCTTCATGTACTCGTCTAGCGACAGACCAGTTACCTTTTCAACGACTTGGCCGGCTCGATCGAGACCAGCCCCGTACGCCCAGCCCTCCCCAGGCTCGAACAAGAGCGGCGAGTCGAAGGACTCGTCGACGGAGGTTGTGGACCGCGGCTTGTTCTGCGCAGCTCGGATCTTGCCAAGGTTCGGGTCGACGAAGTGGTAGCCGGCGCCCGCGCTGTGAGTAATCAAGCCGCGCAGCGTAATGGGGTTCCTTCGCTTATGGACCGTTGGGGTGCCGTCCTCGGCCACCGAATCCAGAATACCTTGATTTGCGAGGGATGGAAGTAGATGGGACAAATCCCCATCGAGGGTGATGAGGCCTTTGTCTACGAGCTGCAGTGCTGCAACGGACGTGGGGAACTTGGACATGGAACTTATCTCCATGACGGTATCTAGAGTGTACGGCGACCCGGTCTCTGATGAGAAGGCCTTTGCGATATTGACTTTGCCTTGGAAAGGGTTTAATAAGTGCGAAGATAGGGGTTGTTAATTGGTCGGATCTTACCATCCTTGTCTTTGGCGAGCACCACGATTCCGGGCGCGGTGCCATCCTTCACTGCAGACTCTAGCAAATCGTCTAATGAGCCCATCGTGATACCGAATTATACGGGTTTCAGCTAATAATCGAGGTTGATGTATTTTACCCCTTTTACATCGGAATGGTCGGTCCTATGGTCTTTTATGTTCCAACTTTCATATAATCGACTCCGCATGACTCAATAGGCCGGCCGTAGTGGGACAGTGGGATCAGTCCCGAATGACTCTTCCACTGATTATGCAGCGCTAGTGCTGCCGGAATCGTAAAGGTGCATACGGAACTGGGGATCTCATCCATCTGTCAAAACCTCATGGCCGAACCCCCTTTTCATTCGTAGCCTTGGACAAGTATTATCATCCGAAGTCCGAACAGGCTATGTAGGAACAGTCAACCCCCCTTTTAATTTTAACGGGTCATAGGAGGAATATTGATTCTATGTTAGACGTAGGATAAAAGACACCAATTTGAATATCAGAACTTTTATCATAGTCTTGAGAGTAGGTATCTATTCGATAAAGTATAATATGTATGAATTCGCATTGGGTAGAGATGAGGCCAGAGTTGAATGTGTATATCATGTACTTGTTACATCCTTCGTTTATATTCGTGTTATTCGACTTATTTAAGTCGTTAGTTGTTCGACGCGCTGCTCGTTACTTGTCGCTTCCTCTGATCTCCTAACTTTACCGCCCAGCCAGAAGTAGGTGATCACTGCACCCGACGCCGCCCAAATAGCAAAGCTCCACGTCATCGTTCCCCATCCCACCGAGGCAACGACGTAGCCAGCCCATAGAGGTCCGACAGTTCCTCCGAGAGCAAAGGCCATGGTGAAGAGCCCATAGCCCAACCCATATATTCCCTTTTCTCCGAATATGCCCGGTTTCTCGGCGGTCTTTTCTTCAATGACATAGGTAATCTCAGCCATGAGGGGGACGTTCGCAAATGCTAGCGCGACGCCGAGCAGGCTGAGTAGGAAAGCAAGTAGTACCTTGTGTTGAATGGTGTTCTCCGTGACAAACCGAAGGCACACAAGCAGCGGCACCGACAAGCAGAATCCAAAGAGCGATGGCCATTTGGCACCAAATTTGTCTGAAAGCCAACCCACTAAAGGGGAGATAAAGCCGGGTAGAAACATGGCGAGGAACAGGATACCGGCGGCCGTAGAATTCCATTGAAAGGTAGTCTGAACGAATAATGCTAATGTAGCATCGAATCCCATCCTATCGACAGTCAGATTATCCCCTACTGTCAATGTTATTACCTGAACATTCATATGAACTCACATAATGCCAGCTTCGACGAGGAGACAATATAGGGCGGCAAGTAACCTTGGCGATTTCAAGAGGATTTTAAGACGTCGACCCGTACTGGCCGGCTCCATCAGGGCTACCGAGTCTTGGCTAGCCACATTTATTGCTTCGGCACGTTTTTCTTCAATGTCGTCATGCTGAGGTCTATTGCTCTCCTCGGGGGTTAGACCAGAACCCGAAATATTCACTCCACTCGTCACAGTGGAGCTTTCCGGGGCTCCATGGCCTGTGGCAATAGGTGAGGTGGCCGCCTCGACATCGACTTGATCATTCCCAGATGTTGAAGGGCTGGGGCTTTGGTCCTCGCCAAGCCACTGTTTAGCCACCTTCTTTTCGATCATAAAAAGCCGTAGCAGGATGTCCACCGCGACGACGCCGAAGGCGATATAGTAAACGGCATAATACCCCGCCGCACTGTAGACTGCGCCGCCAACCACAGGGGCAACAAGTAGCCCGACGCTCATCGATATGCCGGCATAGCCCAGGGCGACACCAGCGGCACCGTGCATGGTATCAATCAGCAAAGCACAACCGACACTCCAGACTATGGCGGCGCTAAATCCTTGGAGCAATCTACCCACGACTAGGAGAGCAATCGTATTGCCGAAGCATAGTAGCAGGGTAGACGCGGCCAGCGCGAATAGTCCAATGAGCAAGGGCCATCGTCGTGACGATGTATGGTCTGCGTAAAGTCCGGCCAGGGGACTCCCGACGAACAAGGCCACGCTGTAGCAAGCCAGTAGAATGGAAGTCCAATGCTGCACTTGATCCTCCGGAATGCCGGCCTGGATGGTGAGCGAGAATGGTACGACGGGAACGATCAATGCATAGTAGAAGATATCAGTGAAGATGGCCAGATTTACTTCTCACCAGTTAGTAAGCCCAATCTCATCAAAAATGGCATTGTATATATATGATGATACTCACCAGTGAGAACAATGAGGGTTGTGGAGGACCGAATCGAGAGAAGATATGGAGGCTTCGATTTGGAGTTCTTCCTGGTTCCCGACAAGAACTGCCGGGTGCTGCTAAGAAATCCCATCCTGATTCTCACTTATGATATATCGCATAGCGATATGATGGAGCATGTATAAATGTCTATTAGAAAATATAATACATGAACGAAGATTTATAAGCAATGCTGTCTTCACAGCAAGAAACTCGCCTTTTCTTATCACGGAACGAACGACGTCAAGAATACCAAGTCACTGGTTTTCCGTACGGGACCAGAAGTGGATATGAATTGAGGAGTCCGCGGGGGCCGGCCAGGGTACTCCATTACGACATTACCATGCATTACTAGTTTTGTGACAAAGAGATTCTCTATTCTTCGAGTTGGTCTTTTGCGCAGAATATGATCAAGGTTGAGTTCGTGCAAGTACCGAGATACTTAAGACGTAGTATTTTAAATTGATTTCATAGCGGGACTATAGACTTTACATAATTTGTGACACGGTCGGACCCGTCAGATGGCAGCTTCAATTAAAGCTTCAGCAACAAACCGACAGCTGCCAAGTTAAGTACTACAGACCCACTAAACATTTTTCCTAATTGTTGCAAGGCTGAAATTCTTCCACTTCTTTTCTCTTCAACGAACATCTGGACTCTGCGATAACAGTCGAAATGTCTGAACCCAACCTGCCCGGAGGATTCTCCATACTCCCAGTTTCAATACCTCCGCTCCCATCATTTTCCGTTGAGGCAACACATTACCTCTATCTACGAAAAAGCACCCCCAAAATACCAACTCCTGATGACTCCAGAAGTCTCTTCATAGCCAACATTCCTTGCGACAGCACCGACGTGCATTTCCGAGCTCTGTTTACGAGCTTAATTGGTGCTGGCAGATTCGAGAGTATTGCCTTCAGTGGGGACAAGATTTCAGAGTCGTCTCACGAACCGGCTCAAGCAATACGATTAGCAGCTCATAAGAAGAGAAAGCGAATCGAAGAAGAGATCCGGAACGCGAAAGACGAAGCTGCCGCCGAATTGCCTTCCACATGGACGCGAAAATTATATCGGAGCGGTAGCTCTGCTGTGGCCTTGCTTGCCGATGAGAGGAGTGTGGAGCAAGTCCTCAAAGCAGTTAAGAAGCTCAGGAAACGGAAAGATTATCCAGTTTGGGGAGAAGGCGTTGAAGACAAGGCTCCGCCCCTAGGCTCTCAATGGTTGAAAGAACATAATAGACTATCTTACCCGGGAAACGATGTAGTTCAAGCTACGATGGACGTGTACTTCACCGTATTCAACCGGAAGGAGAAAGCAGCGGAACAGCTCGCCAAGAGACTGCGCAATGAGCCGGACGAGGATGGCTTTGTGACGGTCACCCGAGGTGGTCGGGCAGCACCTGCTAGAAGGGACGAAGCGGAGGAAGCCAAGCAAAAGATGCTGGAGAGACAGCAGAAGAAGAAGGACGAGATGACCAACTTCTACCGCTTCCAGATGCGCGAGAGGAGGAAAGCAGAACAGGCCGAAATGCTGAAGAGGTTCGAGGAAGACAAGAAGAGGGTGCGAGCTATGAAAGAGAAGCGGGGGAAGTTCAGGCCTGAGACCTGAGAAGAGCGAACGGTTGCTACCAAGAGCAACGAACCAGTTCCATCCAAGCGACTCTTGTTGGGTTATGACCTAAATCTCTCCGAGTAAGTTCTTCTTGATGATTTCTTCTTGCTACGTGATGACGAGCACGGGGCCAGCGAAGTGCTGTCGAGTCTGGATCTCCAAATCCTCGAGAGCGCATGCCGACAAAAACCGTGTAATTAATATCTTCTCAACTTGTCTGAAAGCATCCTCACTACTGCAAATCCTTTGGCTATCCCAATCAAGTTCTTACTAATGTAATTCCCAGGTAGTCTAGCTTCACAGAACAACGCGAAAGGGGCGATTTAGTGTCGGTTGGACAGGCAAGCATGCTATCGACGAAATGAAGCCCGCCATTTCTCCGTCTCCTGGGGGCGTATTATCGATTACCACTAATCCTCTTCGATCATCGGAGTCCAGGATGGGCGAATTATACTTAACTCATCAAGTCTAGTGCCATATCATCTGCTGCTTAGCGAAACTCATGCTCGACATAGTCTTAATACACCTACCTAGGTACCTAATGCATCATAGCCAACATTCTATCAACACCATCTCTGTGTTGTTTCGTGTCTACGTCTATCTCGCATTCTAACATGGACAACGCAACTGAACAGGCCAAGCTTAAATTCGCTTGTAGAGTGAGTCAGGTCATATACAAACTATAGTGCTCGGCTGCATTAATTTATAATTACACGCCTTAGCTAGTAGATGTACATATTCTCCGACCGCTGTTGCGGCTAAGCCTTATTGGCTGATCGTTACGGCGGTAAGGCTTCAAGTTCTGTGTAGCCACACCTTCGGACGGCTTTCAGGTCTTTGAAACCAGTCCTCTTTCGTCTACTCTTCTCCCTATCGGAACTTGCCTGATTCCCGCCAACGACTACGACGTATGACGCATTAGAAGGCCTACGTTCCTTGCAGTTTCTGACACCTTAATGTCGATCGACGCAGTTGGGAGTTGAATTTGTGGCAGCCTAACCAATGGCATGCTTCGAAGAGACGCGCTGAGAAATTGATGCAAGCTCCGTGAGGTCCCACCCTTAAGGCACAGGCCCCTGATGCGGCGAAGATTTACGGCACATGGGCTTATGCTCGCCTTGTTGAAATCTTGTGTATGCCCCCGTTCCTCGATTAAGTGCTCTATGTGTACTTGGAGGCCAGTGATATGTTTAGGCAGTTCTGCGTGTCTGACACAGGACTAAAGCTGATGGTCCAATATATTCGAAACTCCCCACCATGTAAGTATCTCATTCCTCAGATGTGGCAGTGGATGACTTACCGGTTTTACGTACCTAGGTTTTAGACAAAAGAGAGGGAAAATGCATGTTTCAAAAAAGGCGGGCGCAGTTAGGGGCCAAATCCTGCACGCCGAATCCTTTATGGTAAAGATGAGCAGTGACGCTGTGACAAGGGTGGCATGGATATATAAAACACAGCCCTATCTGCTGCCTACCTAGGTATACGAGGCGTTGACCTTCAGGTCAGGTACATAATTGTATAACGACGACAATGCTGCCCTTCGAATAACAGCATCATCGATGTTTCCCAGAGACTAATACCTATTTTTGTATCCTTGATATGTGAAGAGACCCCGAACGTAGGAGCTCGTTAACGATGGACAGTCTCAACCTATGGGATAGCCACAAGGACGGTTCCACAGGATGGAAGCAAGCGGCGAAGGTCAACTGCATCGTTCTCGCCGTTATGTCGGTGATGCTGGTTGCCTGCTTAATTGCGGCATCGGTCCAGGTTGGCGGTATCCAGAAGGCACTGTTCTTCTACGACGGCGACTGTGACGGGGGGAATGTGTCCAAGGTTAACATGGTGCTTCATTTATTCATCAATGTTGTGTCAACCCTTGTGGTGAGTGCTGCCCCCGACCTACATGAAAATAGGTAACATTCTTTTGATGGTTCATACTAATTTGCGTTAACCAGTAAGTTGTATCCATGGACACTGATGTCTGCTTGACTAACTCCAACCTACAAGGCTAGCATCAAGTAACTTCTTCATGCAAGTCTTGAACTCACCCTCGAGAGAAGAGGTGAATGCCGCTCACTTTAAGGGGTCTTGGATGGGAATTGGTATACCTTCAGTCCGCAATGCCTTCAAGGTCGCCAGATTCAAGACTTGGTGTTGGTTCTGTCTGCTAATTAGCTCAATCCCAATGCATCTCTTGTTTAACTCGGCAATATTTCAAACAGATCGTAAGTGGTACTCGCACTCGCTCGCCAACCATGGGAAATACAGAAACCGGTGCTGAACCAGGACCTATTATGGTCCCGCTCTTGACGCCTCCCTATATCTAGCACGAGCTGAATCAGGATAATATTAACTAGGCACGTTGCAGGTAAAGATTCCGACTTTCATTTGACCATTGCTACCGAAGACTTTCTGAACGGGGCGCCCTATTATGCTCCTGGAGCAGGCTTGGTGCAAGCCGGTTTCGATTTTTGGTCTTATGTGGGATTATTAACAGAGTCACGAAGAATGGACGAACTCGTTCCCCCCCCGAACGACTATACGTATGGTGCCTTCGGCGCACCAAACAATCTTACCGAATACGCTGACAAGAGCTCTGATGCTGTGAAAAACATATCAATCGCGGCTTCAGCCACCGCCAGTCGGTGGCAGAGACTCGAGACGCATGATTGCAAACAAGAATACATCGGCTGTAGCGGGCTGAAGTATTATCGCAGCGTCGTCCTCGTTGTCGACAAGCCCGGCGGTTGGATAAGAGACGATATGTGGCATCTCAAGGATAATCAGACCGAGTTTTGGGCCAAATATGTACCGCCGGATCAACCCAACCATCTGTTCTTCGACGCACAATGCGTCATGGTCGCCCAGAGTAATTCCCTGAAACCGACAACTTGCAACAATAACTGCATACGGGCTCTTGGGGGAGGCGTTTCTTCCGAGGAATCGGCCATGATCGTCGATACACCACATTGGCAATACCCCTTCTTCGATAGTGACGCCGTCAGATCGGTTAACGGGACCAGTGATTTATACCCATGGCTGTCTGTGGATAACTCCTCCACTAAAAGACAAACGGGTAGTATTCTCACCTCCGGTCTGCAACCCGGGACTTTCAATATGTCAGTCCAGTACTGTCTTGTCGAACCGCTTGATAGAGTCTGCCATATTGCAGTCTCGCCCGCACTTCTACTGGCAGTCACCCTGTGTGTTATCTTCAAGACCTGTACGGCCATCGTGGTCACAGTTGTTCTCAGTCGCCGCAACCAGGCGCCCTTAGTCACTTTAGGAGATGCCATGGAATCGTTCATCGAAAGGCTGGATCCCGTAACCGCCGGCATGTCCACCATAGGGCAAGCAGAGATCCGGAGAGCCATGCGCCACGACAAGGCATTACTGTTGCCGGGACCAAGACAATGGCAACCGCTGCGAAAGCGGCGCCTAGTTGTTATTCCTATATCGGTGTGGGCGACGAGCTACTTACTATTTGCCCTTGGCATTGGCGTCTGCGGTTATTTCTTGAACGGCATACTGAAAAGCAACTCACTGTAAGCGTTCCTTGAGAGTGGATGTCGGTATGGGGTGCCCTCTGACGCAATTATAGCTTCGGATCGTTTTTCGAGAGCGATCAGAACTCCTTCATCGACGCGCCTTTCACGTTCTTCGGGGGTATCTTACTCACTAACAGCCCGCAACTCTTGCTGTCGTTCTGCTACCTTGCTTACAATAATTTATTCACTCGCCTACAGATGGCCCGGGAATGGTCACTTTTTAGTCAAGGCTACCGGCCATTGCGCGTTACAGATCCTAAGGTATGTTGAATAAACCAGGAACACCGAAGAGGAGGCTGACGGATTAGGGTGACCAATACACCACATACCGGCTCCAACTGCCCTATAAATATAGCGTGCCTCTTATAATGATCAGCATATTTCTTCATTGGTTACTCTCGAATACGATATATCTCTTCATATCAACCGGAGGTAAGCACTCTTCCAGCCGATACTCCTATATACATACTATAATACTAGTCAAACGTATTAACCTTGCCGGCCATAGGATATTTCGGTACCGACAATTTCCTCTTCCAGGCCCAAGTCGACACCAGTCTACCGCCGAATACGGCCATCGCCGTAGGCTACTCAGGCTACTCTCTCCTGGTAATGCTAGTAGTATCATGCGTTCTGGTCCCGATCCCTGTTTTCTTCGCCCTTAAAAAGCTGCCGTCGAACATGGTCAACATCGGGAGTAACTCGCTCGCGCTATCTGCCGCATGCCACGTTTCGAGACTATCACACGCTGTAAAGCCTCGCGCCGAATCACTGATGCCCAACTCACCGGCATCTTCGCGACTCGACTTCCCGCTAAGCCCGAGCTCGCCGCAGTACTCGCGTGTGCTCCTCGCGGGTGAAGCTGTAAGCGATGAGAATATCGAGATGCAGGGGCTGATAACGCCGACCTCGACGACAGCTAGCAGGTTATCACCAGCTTCGTCGAAGCGGCAGCTGCTCGATCGCGGCTCGGAAGACAGCGGTAGTGACAGTAGCGATGGAAGAGAAGAGGAGCAGCAGCAGCGGAGTGGCCCGTTCACGAAGCTGGCCAGGAGCAAGATACGCTGGGGCGTCGTGGAGATGCCGCCGGAGTGGCATTCCGAGTACGATAACGAGGACGGCGTTGTCGAGCACCTTAGCTTTGGCGTCGAGGATGATGAAGTCGAATCTCCGGAACAGGGGCGGTGCTATGCATGAAAGATATTATTGGAAGACGAGAATGGCTTTATCAGGTTAAGTCGACCTTGGTGGCGGCTGATATTTCCTCGGATCAACGAGTAGACTACCGCTTCATCACAGCTCCCTGATATTAAGCGATATCCTGCGTCGGGCGATGAGCCTGCCGAGTTATACCAATCATATACAATCTTAGACACGTTAAGCCGTCCAAGCAAACCGCATCTATGACGCGCCGACGGCCTCAAACTCATGCGCCATACGACGAGGACGCACATTGGGTACAGAGATCCTACAGGATAGTGGACCTGAGCTTGGATGGATTCGAATAAATGAGAACGTGTCGAGTATCTCCTGCCGGAGAGAAATAGCACTTAGGATCTCCCGAGATCGACGACCAGCTGATGACGACTACCTAAGGCTAACACTATACATTACATCAACATATTTGGGGTCCAGCCTGGAATGGGCGCTTTACATACGGACATTGGGATTATATAGCGTGGCATATCTCTACTTTGAAAGCGTGAATTGTATTATGGTATGGTTTTGGATATATACCCCTGGGGACGTCGACCCCTATTTAGATACTCATGTTTATTTGTATAAAACACGGACGAGTTCAGAGATCATAGCCTTCTCTATCTGAGCTACTTACCTTTCTTCGCAATATGATCCTAGAAGATCCGGGATCGACTTACAGAATGTCTGTCGGTTGGGAACTTCGGCGTCGCTCAGGACCGGTTCGGAGCCGTCGGGAATGTCAAGTCACACCGCTATTGAGATCTTATTGTACAGCCCCTGATTACTCTTATGCCCGCTTCTCCCGAGTCTCCCGAGTAAGATGATTAATTGGTGGACGAATTGAGACCCCCAACTTGTGCAACTTGACCTGCGGGCGGCTGAGTTCCCGACCGCAGCCGCCCACGAAAGCAGCCTTACGGCTTAATAGAGCCTCACTGCGTACGTGACGTGTTACGCGTTCCTGGTAGAGTGGTTTGAGAAAATGCAAATTTCCGCTGTTCCGGATCCTACGGCTTAGAAGAGCGAGGTTTCTAGAACTGCCGTCATTGGTTGTTCACCTTTTGAGGCTCGAGCGGACAATTATTGCCAGCCCACTTAGATTTTGGACCGGACGACCGACTATTCAACTCACTAATATGTACTTATTTTCAACCTAAGTGAGCTCTGTGTAGTCAAAAGAAGGGGTGTCAAACATGCTGTGGACACGACTAGGGAGGTAGAAACCTCGGAGATCGCACCGAATTATGGGAGAATGTTATTGGTTCGATAATGCATAAAGTCTGAGGAAACAATCCAATGAATTAGGCTGTGATTGCGTACGCCAACTTGCGGTAGTTCTGTCAAGTAGGCCAAGCCGCACAGCACAAGGTTGAGTGAGAAAAGGAGATGATGAGCAAAAACGGACATAATACGCTCTCTGGTCTATATTCCGTTGATATCAGAATTAAGGAGAACGAATCATGCTAGCAGTACCAGTGACATCACAAGCCCACTTAGGAGGAACCGGAATGATTCAAGGGTGCTGAAGTATACCCGTATTGTACCTATAATGCGTAGGTATATACTGTCGATATTTAAACGAGGCTATCCAAGCTTAGGTTCCGCAACTCTATAACCAAAGCAGCGCAAGGTGAAGGAATTGTTTCACGAAGGAAGAAAAGAAATAATAAAACGATGACCAAGCTTGGCCCGGAACGGGAATGATGCATGGACAAGGGGGGTTCTCGGATGGTGGGCCCATCGAGTCTAGATCCTGCATAGGCCGCATGTGGTGTACGGGGATTAAACCCCAACGTAGTTTAACCCCAACTCTAGATCCGTCCCAAACTTTCGCTAGACTTGATAAACCTGCTAGGTAAGGATTGTCGCTGTCGCCAATTTTTACCATCATCTCGCCCCCCGCGCTTCCAATCGAGGAGAAGTGCATACATAGTATTACTGCATAGGTGTGGATTAGGGATGTCGTGTACTTTTTAGATCGCTACGTAGGTACATGCTCCGTACAGTATGTCTTATATACATGTATATAACACAGCTGCAATAACTCACCTGCGGGAACATGCCGCGGATCGATGCATATGTACGAAGTAAGTAGTTCCAACTTCTACTGAGCCACCACCAGAAGAAATATAGAAAAGCATTTCTCCGCGTTGGTTTTGTATTTTGTGGCTGCTTATGTCCATTCCTGATTCCTCTTTCTTCTTTACTTGCAGCTCTTGGCTTGATTACTTACATTAGAAATGGATAAGTGTTAATGCCGCTTGTTGCAAATTTTTGCTTTGCTTATTATATCCGTCCTATACAGTTACCGTACGTCTGCGCACTGTCACTGTGGGAAGGTCTAGAGCTGGTCGTCAATCTGTTACCAATTTGATCTTCTGAGATCTTACGAAAGCACACATGGCCAGACTTACATGGTCCTCTTTTTTAATTGTCGATCAACCAAATCCAGACTTCGCTAGCAACGTCTGCGTATCTATAAGCATTATATGTAGGTTAGCGAGACGATAATAGTACAGTCAACGACGGAGTCTTGGTTACGAATTACCTACAAAGGCATAACGGAGTTGGCTGATAAGGCAAATATGTCTGGTAGGGAATCGACCGAGTGGCTAAGCTGAAGGTTCCGACTGGGTTGAACTGGGTTGACTGGGTTCAACGTTGGAAATTGACTATTATGGCACCACTAAGGCAGCTTGTGTGGTCGCACTGCACCGCGTTTACCAATGTACCTCTCTCTAGCGTCGAGGTAGAGTTCTGTCGACCAATTCAGCTCTTCCAATTGACTTTTCCATTTTACATGGAATCCATACCAGTACCCTTAAGGCACGGTACATACATCTAACAATACATACATCGAATTATACCTAAACTCGATTAGGTGGTACTGTCTATCTGTCTACCCCCGTTGCGGCGATCACGGTTCCTCCTCCTTCTTCGCTACCTTAGACTTAGACCAACCTTACCTTACCTTGTCTTGCCTTACATCCATCTATCTCACCTTACACCACACCATCTTTTCCTCCTCCTTTCCCCCCCTCGTTGCACTGACCGGCATTCCTAGGCACGGCAGGGTCCCAAAAGGGTTGTACAACATTTCTTCTGTTTCTTACCTACCTACTTTTGCGGTACTCTCCAGTACGCGCACTTCGGTGTGTGGTGTGATAGCCGGCGAGACACACGGGGTTCCCTGACTCGAAGAAGAGTTGCTAGCTCTGTCTCTCTCCGTCCTGAGCCCGTGTCTGTCTTCTCCCCCCTCCGACTTGCGATTCTTGCCATCGAATTCCACTTGACCGCGACGATAGAGAAGAGTAGACAATGCACGGGCTAAACAGACTGTCAGTCTTCCCGTTATAGGCTGGAATAATGAGAGTTGCGATTCGGGAACAGTTGGCGGCCCTCGTGCTGCTTGCTGTGCTCGTCGCGCTCGCCATCCTCTCCATCCCGACTTGGATTTACGTGAATCGCTTTGTCATCGGAGTAGAGACCACCGGTCTTGCCTTGACCGCGTCTCTCAAGGCTGCCCAGGTCTCCTCCGAGATCGAGTTGATCCAGACGACATGTAACCACATAGCCACGAGATTGCTTCTGCAGGACGTCCTCGAATCATTCTACCGCGGTAACGCTACTGAATACCTTTGGAGCCAAGCCTCGGCCGACATACAGACTGCTCTCAATTCTCGCACCGGCGTCTCTTCTAATCTCCTGCAGGCCAGACTTTACTCGCGAAATGAAACCGGTGCCGACGACCCCAATGGCCTTCTCAGCGTTACCGGCAGCAACATCACCGAGGTCAGATTGCCTTACAGGGCGTCTGACGGGTCTCAAGCTATTCTCAGTGACACCGCTTCCGGTTATCCTCCGATGCTCTACCCAAACATTACCTATTACAACTCGACAGATCTCGACCCAGCCTATCCAAATCACACCGCCGTCGTGGCCAGACCGTTCCCGGACATCCGAATTGACTCGAGCGTTGATGGTTTAGTCTTAGGACCACTCGTCATCAATGCGACCTACGCCCTGGTCTCATTGACTATCCCTATTCGCCAGAACGCGCAGGATGATGTTATACTTGGATACATGACCACCATTGCTGAGGCCAGGGCGCTCGTCGGCATCGCAGGGTCCAAGGAAGGTCTGGGCGATACCGGTACCACGCTGATCATCGGGCCCTCAACCGGATGGAACCGTTTCAGTAAATATAACTTACCGGCAAATGCGAGTCACGGGGCCGCTTCGAATTTTTCCAACGTCGACGTGAATTTCGTTCTTCCGCCGCGGTCCATGCCTGGTCAAGCCGACAGGCATACAGAGCATAACTACGCCTCGGGAAATTATGACGAGCCTTTCAAGGTCTCTCAATACGATGCGGCGTTCCAAGCCTTCACTAGCCGGAATCCCACGGTGAACAACGCCAGTAGTTTACTTTCTACCACTAATGAGCAGGGCGTTCGTGTCGCTGTAGGCTATGCTCGTCCACAGACCACTTTAGTGAATTGGACACTCATTGTCGAACAAGACAGAGCTGAGGCGTATATCCCGATTGATACTCTTCAACATATCCTCCTAGGATGCGTCTTCGGAACCGTTGGACTCGTCCTTTTATTAGTTATACCTTGTGCTCATCTTAGCGTTATGCCGATCCGGAGGTTGAAGTCTGCTACCGAGAAATCCATTGCACCCCCTGGCTATGCCGAAGCCTACATGGACGATTTGGACTACGAAGAAGACGAGGAACATCATGGATCGAGTAATTTAAGCCGAAAGTCAGGCAATGGGGCTTTTAAAAGATTAAAGAGGTTCTTTCGAAAGCATACGCGAACAAGGCCTGCTCCCTCCATGAACGATAGCGACCCGAGACGGCGGGTTTTCAAGATTCCGAAGAAAGTCAACGACCGCAAGCACTACATCACAGACGAGCTGACGGAACTAACACAAACTTTCAATGAGATGAGCGACGAGCTGCTAAAGCAATACACCTCCTTGGAAGACAAAGTTGCCGAGAGGACACGCGAGCTTGTGATTAGCAAGAAGGCAGCCGAGGCTGCTAATGAGAGCAAGACTCTGTTCATTGCAAACATCTCTCATGAGCTCAAAACGCCTCTGAACGGGATCCTGGGGATGTGTGCCGTTTGTATGGAGGAAGATGACTTGATGCGGGTTAAGCAATCCTTGAAGACCTTGTACAAGTCCGGTGACTTGCTCTTGCATCTCCTCGAAGATCTGCTAAGTTTTTCAAAGAACCAGATTGGTCAGCAGTTGAGTCTTGAGGAGAGAGAATTCCGACTAGGGGATATCCGGTCACAAGTCGCAACCATTTTTGACAAGCAAGTTCGTGAAGGTGGGATCGATTTTTCAGTCGCTTTCTTGGGAACCGAACCCGACATGAGCCCGAGCCCCGACCGAGCGGACGTGGAAGAGAAACTTCCGGCAATCGGCCCTCTCGGGACTGGTAGACTAAAGGATATGTGTCTGTGGGGTGACCAGCATCGAATTCTCCAGGTGCTCATCAACCTCGTGAGCAACAGTCTTAAGTTCACGCCAGCTGGAGGGAAGGTGTCCGTGAGGATAAGATGTTTGCACGAGATCGAAACACCTTTCAACGAGAGCAGAACCTCTTCATTGTCGAAAACTGGATCTAATCGCCCAGGAAGAAGTAGGCATCGAATGGGATCAGGTTCGAACAAATCCAAAAGCTCCAACGACCTTTCAACTTCTCAATCTCAGTATAAGGTAGGCGGCACAGCGTTATCGATCAATCCCTTGGACCCTAAGGCAGTACCCCATGTACGCATACGAGAGAGATCGCCAACGCCGCCTCCGCCAAGTGCAAAATCGTTCATGTTCGAGTTTGAAGTCGAGGATTCCGGGCCTGGTATTCCCGAACATATGCAACAACGCGTTTTCGAACCATTCGTCCAGGGTGATCTTGGCCTAAGCAAGAAATTCGGGGGAACGGGCCTAGGATTGAGTATCTGTCAACAGTTGGCGAATCTGATGGGAGGAAGCATATCGCTCAAGAGCGCCGAAGGCGTTGGCACGACCTTCACAATGCATATTCCCCTCAAGTACACAAAGGACAGGTAAGATAACATTATTCTTATACATGTGTAAGTATCTGTTCATTGCTAATACAGTCGCTTTAGAGCTTCAAGTACAGCCTCGAGTAGTGTCAAATCTCGACCGCCTAGCATCAGCAGCTCGGCGGACGGCGATAATCGAAAGAACTCAGTGACATTAACACAGACTGCCGCGGAAGCTAAAGCCAACGTTCTAGATCAGCAACCGCGTCTCGTTGGTCTAAGCCAGCCATTCTTTGCCGCGAATCCCGCCAAGCCAGAACCCACTCCGTATGATCGGATGAAAACCATAGAGATGGCTAAAGCGAGTAAAGGCGATGGGAAGTTACGAGTTCTGGTCGCCGAGGATAATCCCACAAATATCGAAGTTGTCAGCAGAATGTTGAAATTAGAAGACGTGTACGACGTGACGATCGCACAAGACGGACAAGAAGCCTACGAGCTAGTGAAGGCGAATATGGAGAATAATCTTCACTTCGATTTGATTTTCATGGATATCCAAATGCCCAACCTCGATGGTCTACAAAGTACTCGTCTCATTCGGAAGATGGGATACTCAGCACCGATTGTTGCTCTGACAGCTTTCTCAGAAGAGAGCAACATTAAAGACTGTATGGAGTCAGGGATGAACGAATTCCTCAGTAAACCCATTCGCCGCCCAGCTCTCAAGCAAGTTCTTAAGAAATTTGCTACGATTCCTGAGGAGCCAGAAACAGCGTCCCAACTTACCAGGAAAAGCACCCCTGAGAAGGGTGATCGAATCGTTGAGAGTCAACCCCTGAATGGGGATACGACTTCCATACCAACAAATACTGACACTAAGGATCACGTCCTTACGAATGGAGTGCATACACCACCAACCACAACATAGATATTGACTCCCAATATCGTCGCAAAACTCAAATATACTTATACACGCCGATACTCTACGATATCCCCAGAAATTTCCTCCATATACGTTCTCGACTTATCTATCATAATTACTTATCTTACTGAACATATTATTATTTATTTGTCTACCTCTAGCTATGGAAGCGCTTGCTTCTTATATTGCATTTCCACGGCTGCAATACATATTCGAAGCGGCATTGAAGCCGGAAGGTTTCCAAAAATGGGTTTCTGGGATTCTACGGATCAGAACACGACAGGTTTGATTAAAATAGGAACGGCGAAGGCGTTAACGGCTGATACATTTTGTCCACGGCGAGTGGATGGAATTTCTTTGGACAAATACGGGAGCTCCGATTACCCTTTTTGACAGTACGATACGTCTGTAATACATTACACCTTCCGCAAATACTCGGGCGGACTGTTTCTATATTATCTGGAAGGCGGAATTTCAACACGTCGGATTGAGGCGCCTTGTGGACCACGTAAACGGTCTTTTAGGTCAAAGGAGAAAGCCAGAGTAGCTTTCTACGGGAGAGTTGGCAGATGATAACGAGAGCCAATGGCTATTCGTATTGGGGTAGACGACGTGGCGCGTCGTGTATATATTTGATATACTATGAAAATATATATCTCCAATGAACAATTGTAATACATATCGAATGAATATCCAGAGAGCATCCTTGATTAGTCTCACGGCTGTTCTACTCGTCATGCTTTGAGAATTCTCTTTTCATAAACAACCGTACGCATTGCATATGCAAGAATGTGGATTCGATGGTCACGATGTAGAGGTACGTATCAGAATGCCGGCTGACTTGCCGAACCGGTAGAGAAGTCCAAGCGGAGAACCTATGGTAAGCGTTCCCGGCTTTCTCACCAACGCGGTCCGATCTTCGGGATGTGGAGATAGGCATGCAGGTATATACCCGAGGATCGTAGCTACGACGGCATACCTCGAACTTACCTAGCCTACAGACCGAGTTTCACTTATTGCTTTATATTGGAGGATACGTTATACTGTGTGTAGTACCCGTCTGCACTCTCCAGGTATCTCTCCCGCCATTCCCAATCTTGACTCAACTCAATTTAACTAACTGTCAGCCTGCCATAGAGGTACATACATACATCACACACATACATAAGCATCTCCCAACAAATAGCAAGACAGGTTTACTTACTTACCTCCTTACCTCCTTACCTACCCAAGACACACATACACACAGGCAGGCAAGAAAAAAAACAAAAGCAAAAATGCGCCTCCCCTACACCCCCAACCCCCCGACCCCCGCCACAGAAGCCGACCAGGCCATCGTGTCGCGCATCGCGGCGCGCCGCGCCCCGCGGCCGCTGCAGCCGCTGGACCTGGCGCTGCTGCACGCGCCGGCCGTAGCCGACGGGTGGAACGCGTTCCTGGGCGCCGTGCGCACGCGCACGAGCCTCGACGCGCGGGTGCGCGAGTTGGCGATTTGCCGCGTCGCCGTGTGCAATCGCGCTTGGTACGAGTGGGGCCATCATGCGCCGCTTGCGGTTGCGGCTGGGGTTTCGGAGGCGGGGATGGGGGTTGTGAGGAGGGAGAGGCTGGTGGGGGATGGAGGGGATGGGGATGGGGAGAAGGCGAGGAGGGAGGCGGAGGGAGTTGGGCTGAGTGAGAAGGACTGGGCGGTGCTGCGGTATGCGGATGAGATGACGCGGAATGTGGAGGTGCCGGAGGAGGTGTTCGCGGCGCTTAGGAGGGTTTGTGGTGAGAGGGAGGTTGTGGAGGTTACTGCTACGGTGAGTTTCTCTTCATCTTGCTACTGTCCGTACCTGTATTCTCCTTTTTCTCTATTTTATTTTGTTTGAGAGGACTGAAGGGATGAGATGAGATGGGATGAGATGAGGAAGGAGAGCCCCTATTTTCTGCCACGTAGCCGGCTTCGCCCAAGTGTGTGCAGACGGACGTATGAGGAGGATGTGAGAATATGCGATACGGGATATGGATACTGAGAGAAGGGGATGCATTTCATGATACTGAGCTGGACTACCTACCACAACTAGACTGAAATGACTGATTAAGGAAACTAATCCGAATTATCTAGGTCGCTGCTTATAACTGCGTCAGCCGTTTTCTTGTGGCACTGGATGGTAAGTCTCTTCTCGCCCCTTTCTCCCTCCGCCTTTCTTCCTGGTTCATGTCGGTGGAAAGAAAATACAAGAGAATATTTCTGACAAGTACGATATAGTCGGCGAAAGAAATGGCACCGGACCTGATTATGTCGCTCCTGGACACTAATGAGCCTCCCATGTGCTATAGCCATTGCATTAGGTAGACTCGCTAGAGCTGTCGAAGACATGGTTAGACGTACACATACCTAGGTAGTTTGAGAGTGACTTCTGTCTCAAGTACTTCGATTGCGAGGATAACTTAGGGATTTCAAGCACGGATGCTATTAGACACCTGCGACTTCAGATATGCTCGAATTACCACAATGTCAATGTCACAAGAACCAACTAGAAATAAGTTATAAAGTTTTTTAGCCTATATAGCTAGATACACCGCTGGCATTCAAGCCGTTGACTCCTCATAATCCAACCATCCCCATTACATCCGCCCCAGCCGTTTCATTCCCCTACACCAGATCCGCTACATACGACATTTCTAGAATCAAGTTGATCAAAGGTGGGCTCCAGATGTGGCAACATAAAAAAAAAGATCCGGGATTAAAATGAATGCAATGATAGGTCGGTAGAGGGTTATATATATATCGAGGAAGTGGTAGGTGATAGGTGATAAATAGTAAATTGCCGTGATATGTCGTGATATGTAGCGAAGAAAGGGGGTATCTCAGTGAAGTGTATCTCAGTGTGAAGTGACCAGAACTCCTTGGGTAATGAATTAACCTTTTGTGGGTGGCGTAAATGCTCATTAGCATGCAGATTTTTTTGAGTCGTACTTTCGTCATCATATGATGTGCTCGTCAAAGTCGTTAGTTAGTTAGATTTTCTCTTCCGGGATGGAGTCTACTGCATCGTGAAATCGTCCATTGTCCATTTGTGGGGTGAGAGATACAGGGCTACCCAGAGGCGACATGGGCGGTGGTGATCGCATGGCCGCTTCGATTGAAGTGCGGCGCTTGTGCATCAGCGGCGAGCGTTGCAACTCCTCAACCACACCCATCCAGCCCATCCGGTGCGGGGTGTCGGACTTTTCGTGATGCCCCGCCTGCGTAGCCAGCCTTCTTAGCTGCGGTCTGTCCTTGATGCTGTCGCTCAACGCCTTTGCTACTGGTCGCGGCGGGCGATGTTGGTGATGCGGAGTTGTCTTCTCTGGAATTTTCGGCGTGGTCCTCTCAGCATATTTAGGGCGATCTACCGTCGTCGCAACGATTCCCATGTAGGCGACTAAGAAGCGCATGCGTAGCATATCGAGACGCCGCACTCTCTCTTCCAGACGCTTTCTATGAATCGCCCAGAGAACATGTGCCATAGGGTGCAGCGTCGAACCGTCCTTGACTACAAGTTGGTCCACATCCTTACGCAAGTCGTCGCTACACTTATGGATCTCTCGTAACAACCGGTTTAGTCGTAGCTTGTCCTCCAGCCTCGATACCTTTGCGACGTCCTTGTCATAGCTCTCATTCTCCTGGACAGATGACTCGACAGCGTCGAGAAACGTACTGATCTCGGACGGCGCGGCGAGGTAGGCGGTCGTGTAGGTGGTGATGATAACCGGGGCGAGGGAAAGGGCGGTGACGGGGAGGATCACGGTCCAGAGTGGCGATGAGGGGTCGGTTGTCATGATGAGAGAGATGTTCTTGGGCGATTGAGAACCATAGGGGAAGCTGGAATTTTGTTATGAATTCATGATTCGTGGGCGACAAAGGTGAGAGAGGTGAATGGCGAATTGGGCGAAGATTGTGGAGGGCAGACGGTGACGTTCGCCTAGGCGGTTTTTGTGGTTGGTCCGACGGGTGTTGGTTTTTTGGCGTGTTTGCGCGTGGACTCACGAATAAGAGGGGGTGTTTTGTTGGGGCTACCTTGGGATACATCCGGCTTCTCGAATCTGCGAGTCTCCTGCATATAGTAGCTGCATTTGGCTGCATTGGTAGTCGATATCGCGAACTGGGGCCTTGACTTTTGGCCCAATAGCGGATGCCGCGGGAAACGGTGGCGCGGCGTGTCTCTCGGAAGAGAACAGCTCATTTCATTGTAAAACTGATGACTCCCGTCATAGAAGACCCCCATCGTAGAACGACTGCTATCCTATGAAAATTCAACAGTAATACGCAAAGCTGTAAATGATTCCCCTATTACTAGAGAGCTTACCTACCTGGGTACCTACTATCAGATGTCACTTTTTGTCTGATGTACCCAGTATTCGCCAAGCTAGGCGTTTCGACAATGGCGGTGTGTTTCGCAGTATTTGAAGATGGAGATACGTGATCGGAAATGGAGTTGAAGATAGGAGAAAAGCAAGTGGGAACAAATCGAAAATAAAAACAAAAAGGAGGACCGAGTGTCTTATTCATAATAAAGTCTTATAATAACCTTTCCAATGCTGTTCGGACTTTCCATACTTTAAACTCGCTACCGTTTCAAGGTTCATTCAATTCATGCACGCCTCGAACTTTGAATTCCAACGGGCTGGCAGCTGCTGGTGCAAGTACATACCTAGGTACATACGTCAACCCAGTCGATCGCGGGGCAGTCCCGTTTTGTGTAACATTGATTGATTAGATAGAGCAAGTTGATTGAACAAAAAATGAAATCGCATCTGCGCCCAACAAATAGCTACCAGAAGCTTCAATTTCCATAAGGCTCTGCATTCCAATCCCATAATTCTAGTCTTTATTTTTGCGCGAGTAAAATACTAGACACTATGGCGGCAGACACACCCCCTCCGACGCAACAGGTCGACTCTCGCGAGCATGAATTCCCCCTCCCTGCCATCCTAACGTACCCCTCGTCGACTCCGCCGATCCTCATAACCCAGGGCGCTGAAGCCCGGCTCTACAAGACAACTTATCTCCTACCAAACATCCCCTCCGCCCTCAAGTACCGCCCGCCCAAGGCATGGCGTCACCCAGCCCTCGACGCGCGGCTCACGCGCCATCGCATCCTAGCTGAAGCCCGAATTCTGGCCAAGTGCCGACGCGACGGTGTGCCTGTGCCCGCCGTGTACGCCGTCGACGAGGCGGCGGGGTGGCTCATGATGGAGTGGGTTGGGGGGGTGCCGACACGTATCGCCATCAACGAGTGGCTGCGGCGGCGGAAAGAAACCGAGGCTCGAGAAGCGCCTGGGAATAATGGCGGCGACGACGAGGTTGGGGACGCTCCGCCGGTCACCGGAGACAAGGAGGGCGACAAAGAATTGGTCGCCCTGATGCGGAGGATAGGTGGTGCTGTGGGCCGCATGCATAAGACGGGCGTTGTGCATGGCGACTTGACCACTAGCAATATGATGCTGCGCCCTTGGGAGAAGGGCAAGGCGCCGATGAACGGGCACGCGGGTAGCAGCGATGACTTGTTAGGCGGAGATATTGTCATTATCGACTTCGGCCTAGCGGGACAGAGCACGTCCGACGAAGATCGCGCTGTCGACTTGTATGTCCTAGAGCGAGCATTTGCAAGCACGCACTCGCGCGCCGAAGGGCTGTTCACGACCGTGTTGGAGAACGGTTACAAGGAGGCGTTCAAGCAAGCGCCTGTGGTCCTGAAGAAGCTCGAGGAGGTCAGGATGCGAGGGCGCAAGAGGAGCATGATAGGATAGGTCATGGTCACGGAGTCATTCAAGCAATCGCGAGTTAAACATGGTATATGCGAACGGTTGCCACGCGGTCTAGATTCGCGTAGTCATGTATTGATGATCTAATGCAAGCAATTCCTGACCACCAATGCTATGGTTATCCAAATATGCACAAGGAATAGAAAAGGATTTAGGTACTGTTCATGCTTCGTCTGCCGCCTGCGCGCTGGCAAAGTAGCCCTTGTTCTCGATCACGCCCCGGTTCTTGACAAAGGCCGTGTACTTGACAACCCACTCCGGCGTGATATCTCCCTTGATACCGCTGCCGCTACTCTCGCCATCTGCTAGGACGCCAGCGCCCTGCGAACCCTGACCGAGCAGCTCTCGCAGGGTGCCGCTGGGTAGGACGTCTGTGCAGTCGTTATGGGTAAGGAGCTCGATGCCTTTTTCCTTGGCAAGCTTCGTCAGGGGCGGGGGCACGTTGCAGCAGTTCTTGATGTTGATCTGGTCGACGGCCGGCCGAATCTTTACCTTGTCTAGGAACCGTCTTAGCTTCTCAGTGCCGAACTCGGCGATTCCGAGTTGACTAATCTGGCCCTGCTCGTACAGCTTCTCTAGCACACCCCATGTAGTAACCTCTTCGTCGTCGTCGCCCATGGTGGCATTTTTCCTGTCAGCTTCGTATTCGCAGTCGCCCTCGAATGATATGCCGGGAAAGGATACTATGACGAGGTCGATGTCGCTCACGCCCAGCTCTTTCATAACTAGTTGCAGTGCTTCTCTAATATAGTCCACTCGCTTCTCTGCCGGCGCTGTGGGTAGGAAGAATAACTTGACGGTTATCTCGTACTGCGCGCGATCCTCTTGCAGACCAGCAGACGCCCAGTCGATGCGCGGTACGTATAGTGTAGAATCTACTCTCTCTGTCCAGATTTCTGGCGCGGGCCTGCTCTTATGTCCATTCTGTCGCGCGTGAGAGGTGTCACCATTCCCGTTAGGAAGCGCAGCAGCGTAGTCTTGTTGCGCGGCGGAAAAGTTGCTTCGAAGGGAGTTTGTGAATTCGAGATTGGATCGATAAGTCCCCGGTTTCCGGATAATGGAGGGGCCACCCAAGATGATATTGCCCGTGGATAAGATTATTCGCGTCATGACGGTAGGATTAGAATGTGACCAGTGTAAAGAACGAACCAATAAACCCAAGTCTAAAGAAAGAGAATGGTATGGTATAGACAAGTTATTTAGACGGTATACAAGACTGGTTATGAGAGAAGTTAAGGTATGTAAGTCTATTACCAATCGTATGGAATATGGAGGGGTAGAAAATCTGATGAAGCTTTATAAACCGAGGTGGGGTCTCCTGGTCCTGGTCCTGGTCCTGGTCAGTAATGGAGATAGGTACTTCACCTATATCACCTCTCTAGACTTCGATCTATCTGACCCTCTGGGTTACACGGCAGACTGCGGCTAACCAATAAAACTCTTATTGGTAAGGTGTGAATAGAGATAGACCATGTGATATAGTATGTGAAGTGGTGTGTAAGCCAATACTTGTAAAGAGGAATAGGAATGCCGACCCTAGTTCTGATGGTGGTATCGCCACAACTAGACGGGATGAGATGGATGGATGGGTGTAAGTCGAGTCAATATTCTAGACTAAACCTGAGCGGCAATGCATGTGTAGGTAGGTAATAGATACGTCGCGTATGTCATTCGAATCTAGACAGTCATTGATAGGTCATCCCATTCGATAAGTACCAGAAATGGGTAATATGTTGCAACGATGATATGTACTCCATTCACTAACGCATGACGGGTGTTGTAATCAACGTAACCGCCAAGGCCAATTAGTGAAAAGACGAGCCACTCTACTTCGATGATTTGGTAAGTCTGTCGGTTTGTAGTCATCTCCCTCGGCCTTTTATGTTGAATATTGGTTCTAGATATCGGAGGGTATCAATGGTGTTCTTGATAATGACTATAAACAACATAACGATTGTGGGCCGCACAATGATTGTGCTATAACAAGGGTATCAGCACAGTAGAGTCATTGTATTAATAACAATCATTGTGTTGAAAATAATCATTGTGTAGCTGGTTATACCTATAGCAAAAGGAAAGGGTTTGAGGCCAAGGTTGGACTGGAGTGTTCAAGGTGTGGAAAGTGTGGAGGTCCAGCTGGAAAAGCGTTTGCCTGTCTACAGATGGTGACTAAGACCGTGGGGGTTTAGGCGTTTTACCTAGACAGGCTAGCAGGCAAGATGAAGTGAGCCGGGCCGGCAGTATATTCTTTCAGCTGGCGGGATTACTTCGTCTCTAAGATCTGGCAGCTCGTGCCCAACCCCACTATCTATCGCCGACTAAGAGAAATTGCTGCTTGTCCAGTTCTATACATTACAATCCACCACTACCAACACAAAACACAAACATTACCGCCCAATCTGACAAGCCTTCCCCGTCTTGTCTTGTTAGAGGAATGCCAATAGCATCACTATGGCCATCAAGTACTTCATCCAGCATCATTCACTCAGTATTGGAACACTAACTAATGTGACCATGACAGCTACTTGATCCTGCTCTCACGGCAGGGCAAGGTGGTATGACAGCCTTCTTTTCCCATACCTCTATAGGGTCTCCCACTTACCATATCTTAAGCGCCTGGCCAAATGGTTCACCACTCTATCTCCCAAGGACAAGGCCAAGATCGTCAAGGACGTCTCTCAACTAGTCCTAGCCAGGCGAACTCGCATGTGCAACTTTCTCGAGTACAAAGGTTCGCCTTTCATCACGATCCATTGTCAAGCCACCCTATTCACAAGCCCAACTAGATACCAAGATCGTTTACCGCCGATATGCTTCCCTATTTTTCATCGCCGGCTGCTCCTCCGATGACAACGAATTGATTACACTCGAAATCATTCATCGATACGTCGAACAGATGGACAAGTACTATGGCAACGTCTGCGAGCTCGACATCATATTCTCTTTCACCAAAGCATACTACATACTAGACGAGATATTATTAGCAGGGGAACTCCAGGAGAGTAGCAAGAAGAATGTCTTGCGTTGTATAGGGCAGCAGGACTCCCTAGAAGATATGGAGGTCAGTTGCCCACTCGGGTTTTTATTACTGCTACTCTCTAGCTTCGTCTCCTCGCCCCGGTGTCACAGCAGGCATCCAACACGTTTCTTTAGCATTCCTCAGACCACTGACATTTCTTATCTCCCGTTCAGGTCGAGGACGAGGTTACGAAGATCATGTAACAAATGACAATGTATTGTTTCCGAGCGGTTTTGCAGTCCAAGATTGGTTCCCCGGGGCACGGCGCAGCGGGTTTTTAGAGACAGAAGTATCGGAAATTTTGCACTTGCAAGTACGCTTATATTTAATTGTCTTCACAGGTCAGCAAAGAAGTCGAAAATGCGCTCAAAGATGCTGGGTTCTTGTGATTCGAAGCCGCACCTGCACCTCGCCTGTGCCGGAAGAGCCGCGGTGTAATTGTTGAACGTACTACACTTGTTTGGAGTGATACAGTTACCGGACCGTATATGTTATTTACCTCTATGATCGAGCGGTTCCCTAGCCGCCCCTATTATCAGTATTGTCGGCAAGTCTCAGGATCTCTTTCCGGTCCCTCTCCCGCGCAAACAGCCAACCGCCAGTCCAAAAAGCCGATGCGCAAACGACCGAGTGATAGTGAGACACATGGAAACAAAGCTGCCCGAGCTCTAATTAAGTGTCCATCGTTGACGACGGCATTGCATGATAAGTATCCAAGGCAGGTTTGTTGGAAGGGCGCCATTGACGCTCGTGGCATCTTGACGCTATCCCATTCGTTTAACTCCTTTAGCTGGCCACATAGTGTCATCCTTGGTCTTGGTGTGGTGGGAGGCTTCCAACCTAGTATCAAGCCTATCAAGGCACACCCCTCCAAGCTTGAAGTTCCCACCCCTGCGACCGCTTTGCGAACACAAGGAAACGAACGGCAAACACCCGGATCTCCTCCTTGTCAGCTATGTCAGACAACGCCGAACACCTGATCAGCCAACCTATCCCGCCGCGCTCCCGCCGACAGCCATCGCAACTTATCTCCTCCAACTTCAACGTCCTCAATTCCGCTTTCGACGACTTAGGCGACAACCACGCCCATTATCTTCCAATTTTGTATAGACTTATATTGTATGATGTCCTACTTTCCCTGCGCATACTAGACGATACATCGTCTAGTTTAGTCGATCCGCATCAACGCAGCAGGGATTAAAGTACATTGTCACCCTTTGTCAGCTCCCGGGCTACAGTGACGTTGTGCGCACATCGTCAGGGCAATATCTATCTGTTACACAACAACTTCACGATCCTAGGCCAGGCGCTGCTGCTCTTGCCTCTTCCTGACCAATTCTGTCTCTCCTGGACGATCATAATAAGCCCTACAAATCATTACCCATCCTCAACTCCAAGTTTCATTTGTTTCACTTGTTTCATTCCGCAATCAACACCCTCCAACATCCGTACCCAGCACACTACCCCATCCCAGTATACCTACTATCTTCGTTCGAACCATTGCGAAGACATCATCGATGCGAACATGAAGGTTCGTGTACCTATTGCATGATGGTAGAATTCCTCTCAGGCCGTTTCCGAATATATCGCATCCCTCTGCTAACCGCGCCCTCGTACGTAGTATCTTCCACTTCGCGATTTCGACGCCATCAGTGCGGCGCTGAACTTCAGCACGGCTGATAGCCGCGTCAAAGGCTCATGCGACCTCTATACTACCAAAGCTGCCGGTTCTGATAAGAAACTCTACAAGTCGATCGAAACCTCCCTCGAGGCTCAACATGCTGCGCTCATTAAGCTTGGTGCATCCTTGTCGCCGCCACAGCGTAAGGAGATGGCCGTGTCGCTCAACCTGTCGCGCTCGAGTCCCTTTGGCAATCTGAGCGAAGCTCAGAGCCGTCGCACTTTCGCTTATCTGATTGCGACGCTGAACGCGAGTCATCCCGATTACGACTTCTCCCACGTCTTACGTCCTAGAGATTTCCAGAGCAAGAAATTGAACTGGGTGATGGCCAATTTCGACAGCACGATGAACAGCGTACGCCCGCTTGGTACTTCGCTCCTTTCGCCCAACGGCGGTTCCTCATACCGCGCCTACAGCAGCTCTCCTGCGGCTCATGCAGCAGCGGGAGGCGATGTGATTAGCAGTCATGGTTGGGGCCCGTATATGTGGACGATGCTCGATCAGGAGATGACGTTGAAGGATTGCATAGTGTACTCATTCGAACCCCTCGAAGACCCCTTCGACGGCGACGAGGCTGCGATATGGCGCATGCATTATCTCTTCTTCAACAAGGATAGGAAGCGCGTTGCGTATTTGTACGTCAGGGGCGTACCGATTATCGTTAACTCGCCCGCACTTGCACCCAACAGACGTGGTAGCAACGGTCTGTCGAAGCGCCGTGCAACGCCCTTACCCGGCAGCTTGGGCGCGAACAAACGCGCTAGATATTGGCTTGGGGATCAGCTCGCGAATCGCGCAGTTACCGACGATGACGATGATGACTATGACAACTACGACAACTACGACGAGGAGGAGATGACCGAGTACGCCAAGTACGCCGTGTACGACTCGGACATGGATGTAGATATTGACCCGCTGAACGATCCTTCGACCGACGATGAAGAGAGCGACGAGTGCGACGACGGTGACGACGATGACGACTACGACTATGATGAGGAAAGCGAGGACGAGGTAGTTGCACACTCCGTTAGAGGCTTGAGTGAGGACATCGTCGCGAGCATGGAGATGTAAAGACTAGGCGTACGATCGTACTCCCCGAGATTATTTATCGGCTCCTTTCCCATAATTTGGCGTTCGGTGATGGAAGGGGGGCAGGGGTTTTCAGGTCCAAGGGGTCATGACAGGTGCTCAGCACATGAGGAGATCCGGCACTCGAAACCCAATAGGTTTGGGTTAAGTCCACAACGGTCTTCAACAACACAGGACAAATGGATGTACGAGTTCTTGGCGTTTCTGGTACGGCTTGCGGTTGCGGCTGCTGTAGGAGGGCGCGTTTCGACGCTCGATACCCCATGGTTGTTTGCTCTTGTTTAATCGCCTTTTCGTCATTGTGTTATTCTTTTCCCTTCTTGCCTTTCCTTTTTTCGGTCCTCCAAGGATAATGACCAGGGGTAGGCCACTCAGGTGTAGTGTACTGTCAGGTAGCTAGCATACGATTCGGCTCATGCCCATGTGGCTAGCTAGGAAATACGAAATGCAAATGATTACATATATACGTGCAGTGTTCAACAGAAACTAGTGATGTGGTATGTCCAGTAGTAGTTATTGGCTCTGTAGTACAATTCCCCGTTAACCGATACCATTGATTCTTGTACAATTCGTAGCTTGCTCTCAGATATGGTTCAGAAATCAATATAAATACTTCTCCAATACTTAATTCGTTGGCATTGATAGGTTTGGGTGTGATTTATAGGGTCAAGAGGATGTCACTATCCAAGGCTACCGCTAGATAGGTATTCACATCGCTTGATGGCCTATCATACTAAGTACCCCCTTCGCCTCCCTCATGACAACCATGCTTTTATCAGACTAAGTCATAGTCACCACTGAATAGCTTCATATAGTAGAACTCCAAAAGAAGCCTTAAAGTAAAATATTAAGATACGCAAATTGCGTTGGCGGGCTTCTTATCCTACCCAGCACATCCTAACAGTGCGTTTGCCTCCTCTGCGTCGTGACCCGCCCTCAGGCTCCATGATGCTACATAACCTTTTATAAGTGAAGCCTTGTTCGCTTCATAGTTCTTTCGTAATAAGGCAAGAATAGAGTTGTTTCTGGTGGTGAATGTACCATTCTTACTAGCCACGACTATATTTGTATGGTTCGAGTTATGACTGGGTTTCAAATCACATCACTGTGTATATACACTCAAATGACTCATACTCACTCACAAGGGTTACTGACATACAGATACTGTGATGTTTGCCTTCCAGATTGCTCCACTGCGCCTACCTAAGACGCAATGGCCTTAGTCACTGCTTCGAATGATTGCACGCACTTACTACGGTACCTGGAACTAACTTCTTATATGATTTCTTATAAAGCTCGGGAGCCTTCTGCTCGTCATTCCCTTCTTTCTCTCCACTGCTACAACAACATTCTATCAAGTGAACCAACAGACTTCAAACAAGCAATAATTGGACATCGCATCCCCAAATTTCTATTGCCTACCTTCAACTTTACGGTACCAAGATAGAGACTATAATACCGAAAATGAGCTGCTGTTCATCATGCTCGAAGCCCAGCGAGGGCGACAAGCAAGACATCGGAAACAAGCCTGTTGACGATAAGACCACCGCCAGCAAAGTCGTCGAGAATCAGACAACCGACACCAAGCCTGCCGACACCCAACACTCTGGTCATAAGCACAATGTCCATAAACTCGCGGACCACAAGCACATCGACAACAACAAACGAGAGACCATGTTAGGAATCAACTGCTGTGGCAACGGCGGCAGCAGAGACCGTCGTTGCGATACTGGCACCGGCTGTAGCGGTGGCAATGATGATGCCGAGTGAAGTGACTGCGGCTGCGACTGCGACGGTGATAGCTGGCTGCTCTTCCGCCTCTGAGCCCTCCAAGGCAGACAAGAAACCAGATTCTAGCACCGGCAATGTCAAGCGTCGTGGCAGCGATGCTGAAAGCTGCTGTGGAGGGGGCTGCTGCGATAGCAAGTAAAGGGCCGAACGATGACATTTAAATCCCTGTCCCGATCAATGATGGGGGCTTATAGACGGTCTTTGATAGAGGAAATTGGACAGACAGATCCAGTTTGCGGTTTGGGGTGAAAGCATCAAGGGGCTTGGGGGTTAGGAGGATTGACTTATCCCCTCGCGTCGCCTCTAGATCTAGCTACATACCTAGCTAGTTAAGCAACGAGATTAGTTCATAAACACTCATTCTCCAAGTTTTCATGTGATTCATAAATTGGTATTTCTTGGAGGTTGTACTCGCAGACTTGGGTAAGCTGGTTAAATCAAGATCGGGTATCTTATAAACATCGTGTAACCAAGCTATACTCATGTTACTTCTCCCAACACCAGGGAGCTAGACCTGTTATGTTTGGGATGAGGCTAAAGACTTCTTTCCATAACACTATGTACAAGTGTGCCATGACAGATCTTAAACATGTACTATGTATGTTGAATGTGTTCGGGTAAATAACGCGGGAGTGGCCGTCTATGTGTTACATGAGACAGGTACAAGGAAGCCATGCTCAGCTTTCTAGTAAGCACAGTGCTGCTGAGATTTCGAATCCTTCCCGAGGCCGGCCTTGTTCCTTTTTGCCTTCTCACACGAGTGAGATGATTTTGTGGTCGTTAAAATCATAGAGTATGTCACGTATCTGGACGAGCTAACAAGTCACATATATGTAGACACATATTGTTGAATTCTTGCACTCATTGTCATTACATTGTACAAAAACCTGGTCACAGTAGGAGTAACTAGATCTTACGTGCTCTCCTATTATCTTTAGATCATCGTCGCCGTCGTGAAACTACTGGCTACATAAAACCTCCCAGATTCTATCCTTGCTGTTTCGAATATGTCACTCTCTACAGCAACTACAACCTTCTTTCCTCAACACCTACTATCACATTGCGGTAATACTATCCCGTGCATAGTACGCAGGAGCTTTTACAACTGAGGCCTTCCACTGCACATCAAGAAGGTATCTACGCCCTTGTTGATTGTCTGCGAATTTCCAACAAAACAAATATCGGCCCTCCCTCAACTAAGAAACATGAGTTCATCTTCATCCTCGAGCGGCGATAAGAAAAACGCCGAGACCTCTTCGTCATCGTCAAACAATCAGTCCGACTCCGGGTCCAGCAACTCTTCGAACTCCTCAGACAGCAGTTCATCAAGCAATGGAAGCTCGAACGGCGCCCCAAACGATGGGTTCATGCTCCCCCCCTCAGTCGACGACCCAGACAACGACAGTGGCTACGACACTGACTATGCATGGCCACGGCAATGAAGGGCCCACGAAATTACGGAGAGGGATGGTTATGAGTGTGATGGCCTTGGCGAGGCTTCGGTATTAGAAGGGAGTAAGAGAAACTAGGGGTCTCCGTGATTCCATCCGCGATCTACAATGGGCTTGGAAAGGGGAGTGTACAATTGGTACATTCCATAAATTGGTGATCTTCGGAACTGATCCTTAGGTTGTGTTTAGTATGGAGAGGCATTGGTCACAAAAGTGTAGAATGGAAGCCTGGCATCTACGGCAAAACGCGTTTTCTTTTCTTTGAAAAGGGACAAGGGGCTGGGTACCTAGTTAAGGCACGTGATTGTGATGTGATGAACTCTTTATGGAATTACTGCTAAATAATATATGAATCATGTATATACTACTTTAGAAGGTGTGTTCATTCTTACACCGGTTGGAAAGATGGTTATCATGCGTACATGTTCTGCTATTGTGAAGCCCCTTAAGAGTATGTCTGTTGCAACCTTGCATGGAAAATATTTTCATAAGAACGGCTTACATTCGATCTAATATGATTGTACTGTCCATTATATCTTTATCCATTGATCTCTGCAAGATCTCTCATATCCCCCACTAAGCATGACTCTACTTATTCTCGATACCTAAGCTAGGGGTTCGATGAATAGGGGCATTTGTTGCTCGGCTAACCGTTGCCATGTTGAACTGTCTGTCTCCTAACATTTTAACATATCGTGCATACAGTTTTGTAATTCGAGTTTACCTGAATCTCTACCAATTTTGGAATTTACTGCGGTATGATTTGGATTTCTCATCTAACTGCTTCTGTAATTTGACGAATACCTATTTGCTTACCTACCACCTGCTAAGCTATACATAAACGACAATAATTCTTGCGACGTATCTTCTTTACCTTCTTCGCCTCATTGCCCTCATTATAGTATCACCCATATTTACTTGACCTTTCCTCGGAAGTGGTTAGAAATAAGGGAGTTGCTTACATAAGGTAGAGGTTAGGAGGTAGGTACTAGGGTACATACTGGAATCCATTAAAGTCAACCGCGTCGCGCATTAAAGTGGGACCGCCCTTGAAGCTCGCGTCACCTCACAACCCGTTTTTCTTTGGAGCAGGGAAGGCTGTACCTAATCAATCCATCCCTCTCTTTTAATTTTTTATTTCTTCCTTCTCCATCAACAACCGTTTCTTCATCTGCCATCTTTTCGCCGACGACTCTCGAGTCAGCTACGAAGATGGCAGACATAAAGATCGACGCCAAGCTCTTCCAGGAGCGCATTAATCATTTCGTTAATGCCTGGAAGTCGGATAAACGCGCCGGTGATGCCGTCTTCGGTGGCGTGTCGTCCATCGTCGTCACGATGGGTAAGGTCGAGGAAAACCCCGAGTTTCAGAAGAACAATGCTATGCACGTACGTACCTACTCGTCATCTTTGCGCGCCGACGAATTTGGCGATATCCTGAGAAGATAACTGACTTGGTTCTTCAGTTCTGGTTGCTAGGCTACGAGTTCCCTACCACCTTGATGCTCATCACGACAGATTGCCTCTACGTGGTCACGACGGCGAAAAAGGGTAGGGACTTAATCTAATACGACCTTTTGGTTACGCGACTGATTGACTAACCCTTATATAGCGAAGCACTTGGAACAACTGAAGGGAGGACGATTTCCGATCGAAGTCCTAGTTAGAGGGAAGGACGCGGCAGCGAACGAGAAGCACTTCATCAAAATCGCCGACACCATCAATTCCGCAGGCGTGAGTCATCCATTTAGATCCCGTCCATATCTTCCACTGACATGATCCGGCGCTAGAAAAAGGTCGGTATCCTCACTAAAGACAGATCGAACGGCCCCTTCGTCGACGAGTGGAAAAAGGTCTACGGCGACAAGTGCAAGGATGCCGAAGAGGTCGATATATCTATGGCTCTATCGACGGCCGCCTTCTCCGTCAAGGACGAAACCGAATTGCGAGCGATGCGAGCGGCGTCCAAGGCCTGCGTTGCGCTGATGACTCCATTCTTCCTAGACCAGATGTCTGATGTCCTCGATCAGGAGAAGAAGGTAAAACATAGCGCGCTCGCTAACAAGGTCGACGCGAAGCTCGACGATGAGAAGTGGTGGAAGACGGTCGAACTACCCAATAAGCAGAGACTGCCATCGGATTTCGACCCCGCATCTCTAGACTGGTATCTGGGACCTGCTGTCCAGAGCGGTGGCAAATACGACCTGAAGCTTCAAGCGGAACCTACCAACGACAACCTCCACCCGGGCGTTATCATTGCTGGTATGGGTCTCCGATACAAGTCGTATTGCTCCTCCATCGCACGAACATACCTCGTCGACCCGAACAAGACTCAAGAGAGCACCTACAAATTCCTCTACGCTGTCCACAACTTGGTCCTGAAGGAGATAAGGGATGGTGTGGTGGCTAAGGACGTCTATAGCAAGGCGATAAGCCACATCAAATCTAGAAAGCCTGAGCTGGAGAAGCATTTCCTCAAGAATGTCGGAGTGGGAATTGGCATCGAGAGCAAGGACCCAACGCTGATCCTCAGCGGCAAGAACACCCGACCTTTGAAGGACGGCATGACTCTCTGCATAACAACCGGCTTCACTGACATCGAGAACCCCTCACCGAAGGACAAGCTCAGCAAGACGTACTCCTTGGTCCTCACTGATACTATACGAGTAACCAACAGCGACCCTGTTGTATTCACCGGCGACGCCCCCACCGACCTCGATGCGACGTCGTTCTTCTTCAAGGATGACGAGGAGATCCAACCTACACCCAAGAAAGAGAAGAAGGATTCTCGTGTCGGAGCTGTGGCTACTAAGAACATTACTAGTACTCGTCTACGATCAGAGCGTACTGCTCAGGTGGACGAGGACCAGGAAAAGAAGCGTCGGGATCATCAGAAAGAACTCGCTCAAAAGAAGCAGAGAGAGGGTCTTGCTCGGTTCGCCGAGTCAACGAGCGGTCAGGACGGCGCTGAGGTCAAGAAGTTCAAGAAGTTTGAGTCGTACAAAAGAGATAACCAGATGCCGCTCAAGGTCAAAAACCTTGAGATCCTGGTCGATCAGAAGAACCACACCATTGTGCTTCCCGTCATGGGGCGACCGGTACCTTTCCACATTCATACTATCAAAAACGCCAGCAAGAACGACGAAGGAGAGTGGTCTTACTTACGTATCAACTTCCTCTCTCCCGGTCAGGGAGTAGGTAGAAAGGATGATCAACCGTTCGAGGATGCTTCAGCACAATTTGTTAGGAGTTTGACCTTCCGTTCTCGTGATGGTGATCGATACGAAGAGATTGCGGCGCAAATATCTAGCATGAAGAAGGAGGCTACTAAAAAGGAGCAAGAGAAGAAGGACATGGAAGATGTTGTCGAGCAGGACAAGCTGGTCGAAATAAGAAGTAGGTTGATATTCTATTTGCAAAATGTTTATGCTAACTGGTTCCCAGATCGACGCCCTCCTGTCATGGACAATGTCTTCATCCGTCCTGCTATGGAAGGCAAGCGCGTCCCTGGCAAGGTGGAGATTCACCAGAACGGTCTCCGATACCAATCGCCGCTTAACACGCAACAGAGGGTTGACGTACTCTTCTCCAACATCCGCCATCTGTTCTTCCAGCCTTGCGCTCACGAGCTTGTCGTGATTATTCACCTGCACCTCAAGGATCCTATCATCATCGGCAACAAGAAGAAGACGAAAGATGTCCAGTTTTATCGAGAGGCGACGGATATTCAATTCGACGAGACCGGCAACCGAAAGCGGAAGTATCGACACGGTGATGAGGATGAGTTCGAGCAGGAACAAGAAGACCGCCGACACAGAGCGGAGCTGGACCGCCAGTTCAAGAGCTTCGCCGACAAGATTGCAGAGGCAGGCAAGAACGAGGGCGTTGAGGTCGACATACCGCTTCGAGAACTCGGGTTTAATGGCGTCCCGTTCCGAAGCAATGTCACGATCCAGCCAACTACTGACTGTCTGATTCAAGTCACAGAGCCTCCGTTCATGGTCATTACTCTTGAAGATATCGAGATTGCTCACCTGGAACGTGTGCAGTTTGGTCTGAAGAACTTCGATCTGGTGTTCGTCTTCAAGGATTTCACTCGCCCACCAGCTCACATCAACACGATTCCCGTCGAGTCCCTCGAGGATGTCAAAGAGTGGCTAGATTCTAGCGACATCGCCTTCACGGAAGGCCCCCTCAACCTGAACTGGCCTACGATCATGAAGACGGTGACGGCCGACACTCACCAGTTCTTCGTGGACGGGGGTTGGTCGTTCCTGCAGAACGAGAGCGATGACGAAGATGTCGAGGAGGAGGAAGAGGAGTCAAACTTCGAGATCGACGAGTCCGAGCTGGAGGAAGCGAGCGAATCTAGCGAGGACGATTCAGACTTCGATAGCAACGCGTCTGCAGAGGCCAGCGATGAAGGTTCCGACGAAGACGACGAAGGTGAGGATTGGGACGAACTTGAGAAGAAGGCTAAGCGTAAAGATCGCGAGGTTGACCTCGATGAAGAAGAACGCCGCCCTAGCAACAAGAAGAGACGCCACTAGACGTGGCGGGGGGAATGTGCGGATCCCCTGGTGAGGAAGTAGGGACCGGAACTCCGAGTAACTCGGACCGTCGGTGCAGTTTTTATGAGCAGTAGGCTCGTTTGGAGTTAAGGTTGCCTTTGCGATGCAGTCTTGCTATCCGGTTTGATAATCACATCGTTGAGCTAAGAGTTAAGGGGTCTGCGAAGAAAAGCCTGATACCTTGGCACAAGGGGGTGTAACTCAGCAGGGCGCGAGAGAGAATGTGTTGCTTCTAGTGCGCTTAGTCGTTAGCAATAGCTCTGGCTTGAGTAGTAAGTTGTAATTCAAACCGAATTTAGTGAATGATTATACACTGAGGAAGTGACTGCTAGTGCCTGAAGTTGCGGTACGTGAGTATTCGGCCCCTCGTAGTTTGGCTTAAATAGTGGGCTACTGACTTCAATTTCAAGGACACTCTTCCTTTGATCTTGGTATGGTGTTGAGGAAGTGCCAAATTTTATTGATGGAAGAGCTCACGAATAAAACGGCGGTTACGGCTTGACTACGCATATTTCATATTGCCGAATAAGCTCGAGATATCTGGTTAATTCTGAGAGGCTCCTACAGGACTGCCAAAACTTCTAGATACCTATCTAACCAAACCACGGCATCATCGACCCATCTACCACCCACTTGTTCATCCTCACTCAACCGGTCCAGACAGCCGGGCCGGGAGCAGTGTAGGAAGTAGGGACGGGGTAGTACGACCACACGAGGCCGGGGTCGGTGGGCTTGTAGGCGCCGGGGAAGGCGACGAGCGGGCCGGGCGTGCCGCTGCCGCCGCCCGTCACCTCGACCTGCGCGCACGACAGGTACATCTGCGCCCCGCCCACCGACTGCGCCTGGTGCAGCGCGATCGACTCCACGCGCACCAGGTACTTGCCGCTCGGCACGTTCTTGGGGATGGTGACTTCGACGGTTTTCTTGTCTGGGGGCGTTGTTAGAGGCGGTGCTTTAAATGGGGTTGTGGTGACCTGGTTGGGAAGGGGAAGGGAAAGGAGAGAGAACATATAGGGGAAGGAAAATAAGGGTAGGGAAAGGCGAGAAGAGAGGAGCAAAAATAGGGGTAAAGGGGAAGGAATCTCACTATAAGCTGGCCAAGTAGCCTCGCTGGAACCCATCGGCGGGACCGCAGTGATACTGCCGATCTTAAACCAGACGTTGCCGGCGGGGTCCCAGGTGTTGATGTCGGCGCTCTCGGGAACCTTGGCCATGTAAAACTGGACGGGGCCGAAGTGGGTGACGGCGGCGTTGGCCACGAACCCGAGAACCTCGCCCGCAGCGATGGTGGCGGTCCCCGTGCCCGCGCGCATCTGGTAGCACCGCATGTCCGGGGAGTTCACGTCCGTGACGCCCCCGTTGCTCTGGTAGTTCTTGGTCATCCGGACCGACGTCCATTCCGCCGCATCCTGCTGCCCGTTTATGATCAGCTTCGAGAAGCGGTCTAAGGTGATACGTTTGTCAGTTCATCGAGCGATTGATACTAAGACGGGAAAGGGTAAACGTACAGTGGGCTTGGACGGCGCCAGCCAGCGCTAGGAGGGTAAGAAGCTGCATCTTTACTATTGCTATGTTGGTGTCGAGATTCAGATCTGTCGTGACCCGGTGGGAGAGGGAGAGACGGGCTGGAGAGAGGGAAAGACAGGCATGTTGATATATCCACGAAGTGCGATGTCAAATCCCGGGAAACCAGGCCATCGCCAAGAGCCGAAATACTATCGGCGGGACCAATGGGCCACCTGTCGTCTGCACCCCAGATATGAATCCCGTGGGGCTAGGCTAACGTTGGGGATAATGTGACACATGGTGGTTAAAATACCCGGCTGTAGACGAGAGAGATCTCGCTCGGCAAGGCGACTCGACCAATGGAGTGAGCGTGATATTATCCGGGGATGGGAGTTATTAATACGTTCTCTGCTGTCCTCAATAGGACAAGAGGAATGAATGGGCAGTGGTCGTTGTGGTTTTGTAAGCCACCATCTTGTCATCGGCCAAGGGCAACGGGTGTAGAGCCTCTATTAGGTATTCAGAACGCCCGTTTGTCCGATCGAGGTCTTCATTTCTTAGAGGTCCAGCTCGTTGCTCGGCTTAGTTCGGGATTATGAAAGCTGTCTAGAATGACGTAGATGGCGATTATGTATTAGGAGCTTTGCGTGCTTATAGTAGTATCGCTTTCAAGCATTAGTCATGTACTTCATAGTGATGCTAAACGACTGCCCTCCCTCCCGCTCTCCGGGCTCTGCCGAACAAAACGTTTCCTAAGAGCTCGTCGTCCGTTTTGAAGCGGAGCCGGACAATTTATATTCAAACAAAGCCGTCAAGAACCCGAAACATCTGTTCGTACTTCTTCTGGACGGTGCTGTGCCTTATCCGCTCACATCCCTTACATTACACTTACCCACTTAGCTGCTAATGGCTTGATTCGTGGTGAGAAGCTTAGGTACTTACAAGACTAAAGTCCTGATATTCACATACACACGTATATACAACTTTATGTACACGAGCTTAAAGATACCTACTCACACACGCATCTCACAGTAAATCTTATATTCTTTATAAGATCCCATGTATGTGTTGATTCCTTTGTTCTCATTTGTCTCATAGATTTGGGATCATTGATGACCATTGCGAATGAGGCTACAAACAAATTTCCTCACTGACATTGCGACCACCATTGGGAATTTGCAACGCATGTGTATGGAGCCACACATTGGGTAGGTCCGGTATATCCTTCACCACCACACTGCATTATGTTAGATGAACTAGCTGATCAAATGGAGTGTCTGGTGAAAATTGCTTACCTGTCCCCACTGGGGTACAGTCCCTGTCGGAGTAGTTCCAGGTGAGGTTGTCGTCCTAGTACTTGTGGTCGCTGCCGTGGTGGAGGAAGTGCTTCGCGTCGAAGTGATCGGCCCCGACCCGCAAGGGGTTCCGGATACCAAGATATTGTGTACCTGCTGGGCGTAGTTGCAGCCGCTTACCACGTTGGAGTCCGAGAAGCCGGCGCTCCACATCATGACGCCGCCGAACCTGGAGTCGCTCTTGTACTCGTTGACGATGGACGCGAGCTGGGCGGGCGTCGCATAATACGTCTCTCCGCTCGGCCCGCCGTTGGCAGCAAGCGGAGCAGCCGGCACGCCGATGAAGATCTTGGCACCG
The DNA here is from genome assembly GCA_022578875.1 of Hypoxylon crocopeplum. Taxonomy (NCBI): domain Eukaryota; kingdom Fungi; phylum Ascomycota; class Sordariomycetes; order Xylariales; family Hypoxylaceae; genus Hypoxylon; species Hypoxylon crocopeplum. The sequence continues at coordinate 82,245 of MU399615.1, read as the reverse complement.
GCCGAAGGAGTCCCGGCCGTGAAATCAACCCACCCGTCATAGTTGAAGGGCGCGTTGCCGTTGATGGGGAGAGCGCACGGATAGGTGTAGTTGTTGTTGTTATAGAACTGGGGCCAGAGGTAGTCGAACACGGAATTTTCAATGATCACACCCATGTTAGGCTCCGGAATGGGACACTGAGGTGCGCCGGTGATGTAATACGTGCGTGAAGAGTCAGAGGCGAAGTTGGACCGCAGTGTAGATATCATGTACTGGTAATACTCGCTTCCCCTGTTGGTTTCCAGGTCAAAGTCGAAGCCGTCGATAACGACGTTGCCAAAGGGTCGCTGCACACTCGAACCCGAGTTACCATAAGCCTGCCAAAGGTAGTTGCCGATAGACTCAGCCTGAGCCTGCGACGACAGAGAGTAAGAGGAGGTAGCTCCACCCAGTGATAGGATAACCTTGATTCCGGTTGACTGGCATGTTGCGATGGCTGATGATAAAGCCTCGCAGTTTTGTCCTTGGCCCGTATTACTAATAAAGCACGACTGACCAACCGTGCCAGATGGGATATCACCCCCCGTGCCCCACGAGTACAAGAAGGCCAGCACGATTATGTCGATGCCGGACGTGGAAGTACAATACGTCGAGAGGTCGTTGTTCTCGATGGTACCGCCGCCGTTCTGGCCCCAGTAGACGACGTTCTGGGCACCCGGCGCCTGACGGGACATGAGAGCACCGGGAAGAGCCGTTGCCGCCCCGACCGCAAGGCCGAGGTAGCTATATACAGTGACGAAGCGCATATTGATAAATTAAGACGAAAAGTATGTACAGAAAACGAACTATATACAAGAAGGGGATAGCCTGTCAAAGACGTCGGGCACTGCGATCCGAAGCGCTACTCATCACGAAGGATAAGGAGACTCGGGAGGAGCATCACGATTTACTTATCCTCCTCGAGCAGCGTGGTACGGCCCTTAGATCCGTACACTGACGCTCGGCCAGCAGCCCCACGATATCAGGAGACGTTACATGAAGCACACGGAACGCTAGTCATGGTACCTATAGGGGATACACTGGGCGGGCCTGTGATCAAATTTCCGGACGAGGTATAGGTCGTGGTAGCAGTCCATTCCGGGCATTGAAAAGAGCCGCGCTGGACCTGGCACACATGTGAATAGGGGAAGCCGGGCGTGATAGCGGACCAGGAGGCTTGTTTCTACCACATCTGACCCTAGGTGTCCGGAGGAGTGGAGCGGCGCATCGGCCGATGATCCTGGCCTTGTCATGTCTGCACGATCGAGTGAGACATAAGCAAGACAAGGTCTCATATCTCCACTAGTACTACGTTACAGCCCAATGATTCCAAAAGCACAGTAGTAATATGCGTAGGGTAAGGCTAGGAGGGCAGAAGGTGAACGAGTGTCTTTTTGGCGTAGGGAGGGAAATTGGTATCGGTATGATGAACCCAAGCTCGCAGCAAATGACCTGCAACGTTGACAGTTGACCCGTTTTATCAGGGACAATAGGGTGGTAATGCATGTAGGGGTAACGCAACCTGCTTTATCTATGCTGGATGAAGCTAATGATTGACAAGGGATTAATAGTAGAATAAGATATGTAATGAGCTACCTATTTGGGTAATGTGTATTGCGATAACGAAGAGCTTGATTGGCCACGGCCGCGATACCCTCCCGCAAGGATCTCGTCACCCGATTAAGAAGCAGGGCACGGCACGTGGAAGAGTGCATCTTAATTACGCGTCGCATCTGGCGATATGATCTATGGGAGTGTATTACGTAATCGGGGACTATAAGTCGAATCAACCGTCTCATTATGAATTATTGTCATATAAGCTGCTGGCGTTTGGCCCTACAAAATGCCTATGGCCTAGAATTTACCCCTTTTAGGGAAAAGTGCCCAGTCTAGCCTCATCGCAAATCCATGCTGGCGACATGCTAAACTAAGTGTAGGCAGTTAGATTTCGGTGTTGTTTTATCGCGTCCGATAGCAATGACACGAAGAGACGTCTACATTTAATCGAGCTTTTATGTTCCACTAGGTAGATTTCTTCGATGCCCTAACTGGATTACTTCCTGTCCTACATTGCTTCATTTCCATTCCAATTATGATGTCTACCTAGGTACCTAACTGATATAATGCTCGCCATATTGGCGCCTTTACTCACCCAATTGTCCAGCCTATCCAACAAGTTCAAATTTCCTCTAGCACTCAAGTAACTGTATATTGGTGCTCCGAGAACCTGGATGAGAAATCATGAAGAGCGAAGCCCATAACTATCGTTGGGTCTGCGTGTAAGTTTCCTGAAGCAGCATGTTTGCTATCGAAGCCATCGGAACCACTCCTAGATAAATGAACCATGATACACGGTTTTTCTAAAGGAAGCTTTAACTTCTCTTAGTTATACGACGCCAATATCGATCACCATGATCATATACCTACCGGTATCTACCTATGTGCGCGAAGCCGGGAATATTTCCTTAAGGGATATTATAATTCTTTGCAGTACTCCTTAAAGAGGCGTAGAATATGTTCCCTAGCAAATGATTCTCCTTGGTACCATTTTGGAACTGTCGCAGGATATTTACCAGTATAATTCCCACCCTATTGTAGGTGCTTACACTTTGCATATAAATCATGAAGAGTTGGCATGTAAATATCCGGGACTGGAGTGTTTGGGATCATCTTCTATGCCGCATGTACGTCCTGATCACAGGCTGCAGCGACGGTGGTATTGGCTCTGCCCTGGCGTTGACTTTTCAGCAACGCGGATACCATGTTTTTGCTACGGCTCGTAACCCCTCCAAGATGGCCAATCTCACAGGTCTCCCTAATGTAACATTTCTTAAGCTTGACATCGTCGACTCAGCTGATATCAAGGCCGCTATCGAAGCAGTCAACAAGCAGACAGGAGGCACATTGAACTACTTTATCAGCAATGCGGGGCGTAACCATTTCATGCCCATCCTGGACGAGGACCAAGACAAAGTTAGGGGCCTCTTTGAGATCAACTTCTTTGGTCCAATTGCTCTCACTCAAGCATTTTCTCCTCTACTCATCAAGGCTGGGGGTATGGCGGTATACATCAACTCAATATCCGGGTACCTCAACATCCCATAATATATTATAACCGCCTGCTAGAGAACAAGCTCGCGTACCATCCCGATTTTGTCTTGTATGGGTTGTTTGCTGTTGTCTCGGACGAGTTCAGGATTGATAGCGAGGGAAGATTATGTAGGGACCTAATGTCCCGAGATTTGCTGTAGAATGTGGGCCGACTACCCCTATGTATTCAAATTGGTTACCGTCGTTAAACCTGTTACCTTGTCTTTAACCTAGGTACTTACATATACGAAACCGGGTTTATTTCTTTAAGAAATATTACTAGTCTTATAATATTAACTACTGTTTTTTAGAGCTTTGCAGGCTGTTAGGTGGCTAAGGGATACGAGAGAGAGCTCGCCGACTTGTGTGAAGATTGTTTGCATAACTTTAACAATATGGTAAGAATGCGAGGATGCACAAAGACTCGATGGGGACCATGCTCAACCACTCATTCGAGGAAGGGCTCTATTTTGGTATAGTAGTCGGTTTGCAGCATGAAACTACCAATTCTAATCATCTGCTTTAAAATTAACCTGGGAGTGGTACTGTAACTTTCCGCCTTTACCCTTTACAATAAACTTAAGTTATACATGTTGGGTCTAGCATCTAGCCAAATGATAGACCTGATTAGGGGTACAAATTTGATATGTAGAAGACTCATTCAAATCTTGGCTCTGATCTTACTCAAGAATTCGGACTCGTTGTCCTCGAACGGCTTGGCCCCTAGCTTATGCCAGGCGCCGCCGGCCATGAGCGCGACGTCCTTTTCCTTCGCCGGGATCAAGAACTCGGTTTTACCATCACCGACATTCGAGACTGATTTATCCTGAGATGAGTTTTGATGTTAGTACGTTGTCTCTGTTCGCATGTGATCACATGAATTTAGGAACAATCGGATCACATACCAACCCCAAAGTCAATTTGATGACCCCGTCAAGCCAGTGCGGCTCGTATGTCTCCTTGGGCTTCTGGCCTTCTGAGGCAGAAAGCACGTTGTATGCGACGACCATAGCCTGGCGCATGGCCGACCGTGAGTTAGGGTGTGTTGTATTGGTCTCTGAGACGTCACCGCAAGCATATATGTTGGATAGTGAATCATCCTGGATCTGTAGGGTCGGCCTCGTGAGGATATGCCCCGACTCCGATATGGACGAAGGGCTAAGCTGCGCAACGAGCCTTGAGTCGGGCCTCTGTCCTGTACAATTGACCTTTGAATATTGTCAGCTTGAGAACTACGAAGAAAGAGGAAGGATTTCAAACCAAGTAATCGCACACGATCTCCTTTCCACTCTTCAGTACCGCAATGCCCTTCTCTTTATCTTCGCCAACTACCCTATCTCCGACAATGATATCGATTCCCAACTCCTTGATGCCATCCATAGCTGCGGCTTGAAGTCTGGGACCGAAGCGGTGCATCACTGCATCTCGGGAATGCACCAGCACGACTCTCTTCTCCGGATATTTTGACTTTGCATCCGTAGCTAACTCGACTCCAGCGGCACCTCCACCAACAACAACTAGGTCCTTGGCCTCGCGGATCCTCCTCTGCATTTCCCTCATTAGTTCCAAGCCTTCCTTCTTTCCATTAGCGGGAACGCGGCTGGGCAGTGAATCCGTGGCACCCCCACCCGTCGCCACGATTAAGAACTCGTACGGGATCTCCTCGCCGGTGCTTTCTAATCGCACATTGTCCCTTGCAATAGTAGCGACGCGGTCTTTAATCCAGGTGACTTTACCTCCATCCGCCTCCAGGGAGCCGGAAGGAAGGTACCCGCCATATGGAATAAAAGCCTTGTGCTCATGGCCCTCGACGACGCAGAACCGGGGAAGCACCCACGTGAAATGAAAGTGGTCGCGAGGCTCAACGACAACGACACGGTACTCCGAGTTCGGCAGCAGGTATTGAGCGATGGTACGTGCGGCGGTGTACCCGGCGATGGAGGCACCAATGATGATAATATTACGAGGCTTTCCGGGCTCCGAGGAAGAAGAAGGAGAAGATGACATGGAATAACGGAGCAGCTTGAGGCGATAGCCTAGGGAACGGCGTAGCATACCGAAGACGACGGACAGGACAAAGCCGAAGCCCTTGGTCACTAGAAGGGGTTTCTCCAACATCTCCAAGTAGCCGATTCGGGCCCCTGGGTAAGCAATTATGTGTAGCTAGAAATGAGAAAGCTGATAGGCAGTAGTAAGCCCGATGATAATATCGTGTCTAATTATTATGATGAACGTCGAAATCGCGAATTCTAAATAATATGGTAGTATTAAAACAAAAAAGAAAAGGGAAAGGGAAAGGAAAGAATTCCGGAGGAGGCATAAGAAAAGCGACAGGCACCGACATACATGAGTGATTCAGGGGTCCGGCTGACCTATCTATGTATGTATTTCTCGGATCAGATAAGATTAGATCATAACACCCATGCATTTCAGCTCGGCTCTGCGGGGACACGCTGATTGGTTGCACCGGCGCGCTGTTACCAATTATGGTATGATGGATCTAAGGCCGAGTCCGAGATCGGCTCGGAGCTCGGGATCGGTACCGACGGAACGGAGTTTTCGGGGTGTGTACGCGTAAGTCACAGCTCCTTCCATACTTCACACGTACGGTATGTATGTAGAGTACCTAGATACCTAAGATAACTTGTGGGAATATTTAAAGCGCGACGTATGAGTTTTTATGTCACTCATATTATGCTGGCTTATCTAAGGAGACGACACGCTTAGGATCGATGGAGAACTAGGTTTTAGAGAGGAATGCTTGGATGTCTTTAGAGACCATCCTGACTGGCGTAGGTATCCATAGCGCTACAATCTTATATATGGGAACGATAGCGGCTTATGTGATCAGCCGGATCCCAAGCCTGTTGCTGAAGAGTTAATAAAGGACATCATAATAGACCTACACAGTTTGGCTCACACTCTCTCGTCATACATGAAAGTGAGCTATCCCATAGGCTTCTCTCTCAACGCAACGGCTTGATCTCGGGTCACGGAGGAGCACCCCACGACATATTAGTATTAATGAATATAAACAGTCAACTTCCCCTTAGCACACTCGCGGAGATGAACAAGAAACAACGGCAACGGCAAAGCTCTCATACGGCCTAAAAGATCAATTTCCAGAACTACCTATACTTGACGATTTGGTTGGGCATAGATATCATTTCTGTGAGGTCCTCCTAGGTAAGGAGGTAGGTAGGTAGGTAGGTACACGACCCTCCCTTTAAGAGTTTCCAAACTTTGAAACTGTTGTGCCTATTGAACCGCATGGCCCGACGTCATCTAGGCCTATCTCCTCCAAGGAAAGCAATGGCCGTTGTAGCTTAATCATACTTAGAACCTGACCTGGAAAGGGAGCAGATTCAGTCGTCTAACCGGAAGTGTAGGGGAGATGAATTATCGTAAGGACGGAGACTGACACTCCAGAGTCTACCACTAATGTCTGTCCATTGACGAAACTTGCCCCAGGACCGGCGAGGAAGTGAATCACATTCGCGATCTCTTCAGGCATCGCGACACGACCAAGAGGCATGGACTTGTTGATAATTTCGCCAATCTTTGGTTGTTTCTCGATGCCGCGTCTCAGCATCGGTGTGTCTGTGAAGCCTGGACACACTTTATTTATCCGAAGACCAGAGCTCCTATTTTCCAGAGCTGCAAACACAAGGTCAGGAATACTAGGTTATGAAAAATAAACCCGAGTTTCGCTTACCGGCGCACTTAACTATGCTTCGCGCAGCAAACTTGCTTGCTACATAGGTGATTGATTGGGCGGTACCGAGGACAGCGGATAAAGAAGTGACGTTGACGATTGAGCTCGGACCTATACTTCGGTGGCCGCTGCGACCTTCGACATATAGAGGCTCTTGATCCTTCATCGCACTGATCTCTTCTTGGAGGCAATGTAGAATACCCCTGGCATTGACATCATGTAGCAAATCGTATTCCGCTTCATCAACACTTGATGTCTCAGCTGCGGTTTGACGGGGCAACTAATGAGCGCCGGTTAGCAACTAGGATTGCCCAATTATCAGGTTTACTGACTCCGGCACCGTTCACAGCGTAGTCTATCCTGCCAAATAATTCCTTAGCTTTGGTAGTCATCGCCTTCACAGACTCACGGTCTCTGACGTCGACAGCGATAGCAACAGTCTTATAATCTTTCGCCATTGCAAGAGACTTGCTCTTTGCCGATGCCTCCGAGGCTGCATCAAGCACCTGATTAGCAAAGATCACTGCCTGGGCGCCTCTCTCTGCAATGGTTAAAGCGGCTTCCAGACCAATTCCACTACCTGTTCACGACATATTAGTTACATCGAAAACAACAGGATTTACAAAGATATTACGCACCAACAACCAGAGTTACGCCGTGGACATCCATTGAGAATATCTGTAATAGAGATTACACCCATATAGTTCCTCGCTTGGATCCTTCGCCATCGCCCTCATCGTTCCCCATCTTCTCGATTGTTAGGTGTGGTTTGTGGGCGAATCAGTGATGCTTCAATAGTACTACCATCATCTTACGTCCATCCGGATTTCGCAACATTGCCATCTGAGCTAGTAAGTATAAACCTTATGCCCTATGAGCCATGTGAGCCACCTCAAGGGGTTCTTTCCGGTGTGATAGATAAGTCGTGCGAGTTGAAGAGTGACGAAACGCCTCCATGAGCAAGGCGTTTGAGGAGATAGAACCAACCAACTAGGAAGACAAATGGACAAGGCTGATACGGAAGTCTCGGCGAGCGACCAGCTCAACTCTGGGACCTGGTACTATGAGATGTCCGGGCCACCCAGATGTGGTTTTTGGAGATGAACTAACCCATTCGGCCTAAAGAAGTGATCCAAGTGCTGTTGTTACCTACTACCGAGCAATGTTAGCCGACATCTGCACGTAAGGGTTGGAGTGATATCACGTCCATATAACCAGAGACAAGGGCGCCCAACACAGCAAGTCTTTTACCTCCACTGATATGCTGACGATATAATATCGGCATAGGAAGAAGTGATCACGTCCAAGAGAAGCCCAGTTAGAAGCCGCCCAAAATTGGTATAAGTTGCCTCGGTATATCCGGAATCCAGGTGTATACAAGGTAACTTCGCTAAATGTGTAGGAATGATCACTTTTTATTCCCGATTATATAACTAAGGTCCGCAAGGCACAATACGCTGAGAATTGACATTTGCCATACTAATTTTGATTAAATAACTATATTGATACATGAATGTGGTACAGTAGAATATCACAGATGGATAGGGTAATGGTATCAAAGTGCGCGTGCGACATAAGTATAAATAGGTAAATAAAATGGAATAATTAGATGCGAAGGGTATATGATGATAAGCCGACCAAGCTTGCTCCGTAAGCTTAAGCACCTACAACTTGCTAACCGCCTCGCCTAGTTAAGAGATAATTGTTTTCTTTTGTGTCTGTCTGTTTGTTCGTTCGTCCGTTCGGGTTTTTTTCTTTCGTGATACATTCATACATTAGACTTGAATTCGTCGTGGTGGATGAGACTAGCTCATCAGCGTCCCTGTACCCATCTACCACCAGCGCCTCCTCCTGCGGACAGGAGTGCCATAGCCCTCGGGGACATCCTTCGCCATGCGCCTGTCGCGCCTGCCGTGGATCCTGGCGCTGCAGCACGTGAAGAAGACGACGACGGTGGCGATCAAGCTACAGATGGCAGCGACGAGCGTAGTCCACGTGGCGGCGCCCCACTCTGCGCGGCTCCCGTTGTTCGCGCTGTTGATCTCGGACCGGACGATACTGAACATGACGAAGTCGCAGATGAGCGCGACCAGTATGACGATGAAGGTCAGTAGCGAGCACAGTGATGCGAGCAGGCTGCCGACGACGCCGGCGCCGAGAGCCAGCAGGAAAGCGATGAAGGCCAGGCCCGTCGCGATCGGGTGTAGGATCATGACGTGCGTTAGACCCCTGGTTGTGTCCGCCGCATAGTCCGAGAAGTCGACGTTGCGCACATTCTCCTCCACTATGGCGATGGGGTCGTAGCCCACCTGCGAGCGACTGCAGAAGTCCTGGCCAGAACTGCATTTGAGGTTAGTCATGATGTCGTACATAGAGCATTACGTTGCGGGAGAGCGAGTCGACTTACGCCATGGTGTCGCGCACGCAGTAACCAAATGTGCCAAAGGTCACACTGGGGTGACGGTCGATGGACGTTCCACGGTCATCGAGGTCTACTCTCAGCATTGAGATGTTGTTGACGACGGGTGCTGAGATGTCAGTGATGATCAGCAGCACCGTGGCTGCCAGCAGCAGAAACGTGCCAATGTGGTGGAAGAAGCCTGTCTGCCTCATTTTGCCAAGCTATTTCGGTATACCAGTAAAATATTTGGTTCGAGTAGATTCGAAGATATTAGAGTAGATGCAAAGAGAAGGCGCAAATTGAGAGGATCACTCCAGCCAAACAGACAAATTCGGAATCTGAAAATGAGCAGTGAATGAACTGGGACTATTGTCAATTATAAGCATGAATAACGTCTGGGGTCGTCAGTCAGGGTTATGCTGTATGGACCAATTTCCTTGGCACAGATCATGTTTAACGATTCCCGAATGGTCGATGATGTTTAAGTTGGGGCACGATATGTGACGATCCGACGACGGTTACACCTATAGGAACCGGCTTTCATAAGACACTTGATCTTGCGACGTCATATGGTAACCTGGTGACTGGCTCTTAATCACCAAGGACCAGCAAACGGATAATCGGCAAAAGGCCTAAACCGTCGAGCGTGGCTCTTTTTGGTTTGTCCTACGACATACATATGCTATAGACTACCATACCTGCAAAGCTGGATATGGCAGTCATCTAGCTGTGACGTCGTGGCTTCACAGGTCGTGAGGCCTGTCTATAGACTAGTCTTCGCAGAATCCTTGTGGGGTTGACCGGGGTTCTGGACCTGTCTGACCTATGCCCTGTTTTGGCTTGAAAATGACGGCAACCTGCAGCTAACGGATGTTACCAAATGGCACGATCCGAGTCAAAGCAAACGACACGTCATCAACTGCCGTTGCTGTCAACAGTTACTCCAGGTGATTCTAGCAAAATCAGCTAGAATCTAACAACCAGGTGTAATAAGCTTTTGATGCTTTACATTGGCGGGATGCTGTAGTGTATGCAAGGCAGAGAGCAGAGTAGTATCTGGGATGCCGCTGGTTGGCCAGAACTCGGCATTGAATCTTGGCATTTCTCTGAATACAAAATGCTTCGTGGCATGAATAAAATTCAGAAATCCAAAACGTGCCAAGTTTTCATCTGCTTTCGGAATCCAACCCAGCCGACTAGGCGTGGGCACATTTCAGGTGCTCGGGCATCAAATCGGCTGGTAGTAGCTCAAGATGAGTTTCTTGAGTGGTGAGACTTGGAGTGAATCTCGCATTGCTTGTACTCGAATGAATACGTCTGCGGTTGACCCCTGACTGAATCGATTCTAAGCACGAAAGCGATTCGAATTTGCGTCTAGGAGTTGATAGAATCGATGTAGACATACGAGTCGCCCTTTTAACTCCTGGGGTCTGATGATGTACGATCCGGTTGTAAGCCTTCTATTCTTTCGAGTCGTTCCTCGTCGATTTGCCTTTCATTTAAAGTTGTTATTGATGGAGGCTCCGGGCCCGAGGAAACATTCCCATTTGGGCTATGATCAATCACGTCGTCGGCATCCGCACCAGGGTCAGCACCAACTGGTCGGTCGCTCAATTTCCTAAGCTCAGTTTCTGATGCGCTGCCAGAAGCTTGGGCACTAGAGAGCGAGTCGAGGGAGGGTGCATCATGGGTATTCCCGTCGGCGAAAGCAGCTAAACTTTTCATGACCGCGGGTATCCCTTTTGCATTACGACGTGCCCTTATACGTTCCATCAGGAATATCTCTTGTGGAGAAAGGCGTTTCTTCCCAAGCAGAACCGTTGCAGCCCCTTCAGCACCTTCGTCTGCAAAACTAGCTGAGTCGCGCGACAGCTGATTGGCAGTATGCCAATCTCGTAAAGCCGGGGCCATCGCGCCCGACGGTATGGACCTACGCAAGGCAGCCGACACGAATGTTTCCCTACTATTCGAGGGCCACGGCCCATGTAGCGGGTTTCTGCTAACAGCATCTTTGTGGTTATACGTCTTATTCGCGGCAAACATGTGCAAGGTAAAGGTTTTATGAGAAAGACCCAATTCGGTAAACGCTGGCGTCGCCTTAGTCGCTTTCGAGAGTGGAAGCGGGTAGATAGGAGTGGTAATCGACCCTCGTATATCGTATTCAGCGCCCCATGAAGTGCTATTGGGTACGGTAGCAGCATTCGGATCTTGCGCAATGATGACACGTGTGACGGGAGAATCGTTGACCATAGCTGTAGCAGTGCCTGGTTTAGTCGTGACTACAACGAAGGAGGAATTGTCCTGTTTTAGATTGGTTGGTTAGATCTGATATACCAACATTTTGGGCTCAACAGGTGCAGGGCCGACATACTTCAAGCTTCTTGAATGTCTCGATGGTCTCGTGTGTAAGCTTTTGGAGAGAGCGCAGAACAGCTCGGCGTTCGTAGAAGCTCGTTGGAGCCGGGATGCATTTGACATAGACGGTCCGGGAACTCAGAGATGTCTGCAGGACTTCTGCGAATGCCGACGCTCTGCGCGACATCTTCGCATGCTGGTAATTGGCCGTCTGGTGGCTGTGAGTTGTTAAAGAGCGCGTCGAGATCCAAATTCGTAAATGATATAATTGCTTATCGATAAGCCCCATAACCACCAGCTGTACATAGTTTCCTATCTGGTCCACATGTGCTTATCTCCCTTTCACAACGTAACTTCCAAGGTTCTAAGGTTCATTTTGAGAGCTGTTCTAAGTAAAGCCTCACTACTTGGATCCAGGCACTTGGGCTACTGCTGATTGCGACCTCGGGACTCCTCATCTGAATAGTCAAATATCGATATAGTAAGCTTTCTACCTGGGTATGTAGAAATGAATTATTAATATCATCCCGACATATGTTTGCCTATCCTCCCCTTTGTTTTGGGTACATGATTACCTTTCTTCTACTCAACACCCGACCCCTTTTTATTATCTTTGTTCCTATAATCTCAGGGATACCCACCTACATTGAGGCTAAGAACTCAGTTTGATGGCCTTGCTAAGTTGTTCCTATGATTTACTTTCTCGGTAGACTCTCTTACGAAACAAGTGCTACAAGTAGCTATTCTACGCCGTATCTATTAATAGGTATTATAGGGGGTGGGTGTCGATGAGGCTCCGTTGTATCCCGCGCCGTCTAAGTGAAACGGAGCGACGGTAAGTCCATAAAGGAAAAGTGAAAGAGAGAGATTGTATCCTTGTTCCCCGGAGAGAGCGAGATCCTAAGAGTGAGCTCCTGCAATGCGACATGGCCTTAGGCACATGTAAGGATTGGGTTAGACGACAAGCAGTCTTGCTATCAGAATCCGAATAGGATCGAACATGATGCCGAGAGCCTCAATCGAAACTTCTAGGCTTCACCGTTTCATCTTAGCAGAGACTACAAATTGCATGATAAACAAATGACGACCCGGCATCTGTAGATACTGACGTTTCAATTAGGGAGATCTTCTAAGTTGGCGTGTTCTAGAGAATTCCACCACAACGGATTGCCCATTGCAGAAATTTGAAATTATGCACGAATCCTGCTTACTACTAACGTAGATTGGATGGATATCGAGAGGGTTGTATCTGCAACGTACTGGGACTGCCTTGGCTACGACTGTGCCGTACGCCCGGTTAGATGTTCGACGCTCTAACAAACGGAAGGCCGCGTGGAGGATAGCTCGTACTGTACATAATGAAGGATAACGGTTCCAAACCACTGGCTCAGGAACCAAGGGTGGACATGCGAAGCGAATTGGATACTGGGATAAATGTGAAAAGTGATAAGGCGGAATGTAATGAATAGGTACATGTATCCAGGGTTTAGCATGCATGCTTCGCCTCCTTGAAGATAACATGCTTGACAAGAGACTAGACGGCCAAGATATCTACATTAGATAGAAATCGCGAGAAACATAGCCAATTGGTTTGAAGCAGGTCACCGGTGCCATGACTTCTATGACGGATTGATTAGGTTACTGCGCCTGGCGTAACAGACTCTGGCGCACATTAGTAACAGACACTGCCACTGTTGCATTTCACCTGCATGTAAGTGATAGAGTGACTATCGCCTAGTATCTGACCCTCGCAGCCTCGACACAGCAGAGCTGATTCATGGCAACCAATTAACGTAAACCGTTTTCCATAGCCATGGCACTGGGTCTGCTGATCTAGTCATTCCATGGCTGACTGGCTGACATGCTCCGCGTCGAGGTACAGCACGACGGTCATGGTGCGTGGTACGCTGTCTCACGCCGTCCAGTGGCCGTTCGAGAAGGGCATCTGGGGGTCGGTACTTGCAAGCCATTCGGTTGTCCACGGGGTTTATCTCAGCCTATCACCCATTCCACATTCTGCTCCCGGTTTCGTGGAGGTGGTAAGGCTGACGCGCGGGCTTACCCAATCTCATCGCATCGAAGCTGAGTGCTTCGTGGGATGGGCGGGTGAGAAGTAAGGCTGGATCATTCACGATCCAGAGAACCGGAACAGGCGTCTATTTTTGAGCCCGGCCCGCTCATACCCGCAAGATTATACCTATAATTGGTAGGTATAATCGTAGAAAGGTGGCGGCGTAACTCCGGTCAAAATATCTAACTCATTGAGTCGATAGGTTACTTCAACGTTTTTGCTTATCCTCTACCAAGACTAAAGAATGACGTCTTACCAACATGAAAGAGAGTTAACAGAGGGACCAGTGTACCTAGGTATTGGGACAACTCAAATTAGCGGGGATGAAAATAGGTAGATTGTCGGCGATCCGGCACAACGCACCGAGAGATTAGTTGATTAGGTAATAATAGTGGATCGTAGCGGGACAATGAGATGGATTCCCGGGTCGCCCAAGACCGCCTTGTCTAGTCTCCTTTATGACTGGTCAGTTTTGTTGTATCGTTAATCATCTGATAACTAAGGTCTGTCTGCTTGTTCTTTTCTTTATTTCTTAAGTCGAACTTGAAGAAAGGAAGCTTGCAAGACGTATCAAAAATTCTTAGTCGGTATTGAATCAGAAGATATTGGCCGCAGTTTATCATGTTTTCTTTTAACTGGAATTGTATGACTTAGGAGGCTTGGGCCATGGAGCTGGTTCCAATTTCGGCAGGTAGCGAAGTTATGCAAGTCATGGGCAGGGTTGAACCTTGGAAGTCGAACTATCGATCGAGTAGCTAGAGCCGGTTTCTTCATGTTGCAGTAGTGGATGTAACGTATTGCATGGTCCCAGAGCTAAAGAATTTCAAATGGAGGAACTTCTGCACGCGAAGACCGTTTCAAGGATTTTAAGTACAAGATAGAGTTGATTTATCTGGTCTCATCTTGTTAGTTCCTAGGCAAGTTGAGATTGGATCGAATGTTGTAATCTGTTGACGGCCATGTCACATCATATTTTGCTAGCGACGGGTTGGAGCCTGGAACATTGTACAGTAGTAGTCGATCACGCCCGATAAGACCAGGTCTTTACGATATCGTACCTTCGGGCCGGTACCAAGCCCTGTGACGACCTCGTCTGACCCCAAATTACCCAGGGCTTGGAACGTACAGTGCGATTGATGCGTTAGAATTTCAGCTTCTAGTACGACCCCCACGCAAGAAGGCTAGCTTTCATATTATCTCGCGATGACTCTAAGAGCTCCAAGGCAGATGACTGCACTCTGGACAAAGAGAGTATCTCTAACAGACTTTATAAAGAAATACATACCTTCTTTCTGATATGGGCTATTTTTAAGATTGAATAATGACGAGATACGTGCGTATGTACGTAAGCAACTAAGTTCTAATCTAAGGCCACGAGGGCCATTTCATTGTTTAGACGCGCTCTGCTCCACTCCCCCATCAAGTTTCTAAGATACTGACTTTGGGACGACTCAATTTCTCGGAACCGTCTTTGAAGCCGTTGGTGGTGAGAACTTTGATATTATCCATACCCATGGACATACATCAATGGCATGCTACACCTAGATTATTCGGATGTCCATATTATATGCGATTATCTGTGACTGTCTCCTGATTTCCTTTCCAGTCTCGGTCAACCTAGTGCCTTTTCTATGATAATAAAGATTTCGAAACTGTAGCCAGCGGCTATTGCTTCACGCTAAAATAGTAAAAAGGCGTAGCACTTCGTATTGTACTTCAGGTTGGTATTATACCGGTATTATGCCTCTTCGGCCACTTACATATGTCGACATACTAGTACATGTACTTGGTAGCTATGAGTAATTTTCCAGAGGCTTTAACTTGAAAAAAGGAGTCTATGGTGATGCATCGTACTTATTACCTTACCATGCAGGATCCTTCTATTCTGCAATAATAAAGAAAACATTTTCTGTCCGTAGTCTTAAATAGAATTGATAGTCGTCCCGAAACTCAAGAGTCCAAGTGTAAGTCACCTAAGGTTACAGGTAACGCTACAATACATATACTCGGGTGTAACTCGGATTTGTCTAGCCTCCGCAAAGTTCCCTCCCTTTTCTTGGCCCCCCACTTTGGTTCCAACAGGACGGGTGAAGCGCCACATTACTGCATTTCCCCTTATTTCCTATTGGTTGGAATAGCTTCAAAAGTTCCAAAGCTCAGAGGATCTCTTATTGATGTTCCCCGCCATACTGTGCGCTCGTTGGTACTATCTGGCGATCTGGGAGTCCACATATTGTGCCATACCACAGTAAAGCATCCCTTGGATTTCTTACCAGTAACCAACCTAACCCCCGGGCCCCCGACCTACATACATAATTCCAAGGCACCAATGCCGTCGCAGAACGAGCTGCCTAAAGTGGGCTAGGCTGATTTGCTGGTACCGGACAAGTGGGATTTTGGCTGTAAGGGTAAGGGTCTGGGGTGATTTCTCTTGCCCTGTCGTCCCAACTTGGCTCTGGTTTCGGTCGACTCGTCCAATTAGAGCCGGACAATCCGATTACTATGCCCACGAAGCCTGAAGTTCTTCAAGCTCCTGAAGTCCAGGTACGTGGACGCTAGGACCGGCTGGGCGGTTGGAAGAAGTCACTCCATGTACACATTCGCACGTGCATCGAACGGCACCGAATCAGTGTTGATCGCTTGCATCCAAGAGCCCAAGGGTGTGGTTCGGTCTCGTTACCAGCTAGGTAGCGAGGAGCTGTTGTTGCCTCCGCCTCCGCCACCGCTCCCATTGCTGCTATTTTATTTCGATCCAATGCTACTCAGGCCGCCTCGAAATACCAGCCTATGCCTCGTTTGTTACTACCGTCGTAAAACTGCCCGATTTCTCTATTTTACCAGTCACAATTACCATCACATATGTATTGTCGAAAGAGTATCCCGTGGTGTCGTGGCTCTACGTACAACCCGTGTTATCGGATAAAAAGGAAAAAGGAAAATTACAGACTACCATCTACCTACATACATAGGCGTTCGGCCACGAGTTGGACACGCCGTGGCGCTTGCTTGGGTCGTACATTAGCGCGGGAACCGGCTCTTTGGTAAATCAAGCTTCGTCGAATCGTGTGTTATTGCTTGGTACCAGCTTGGTACGACGTACTAAATCCCAGCGACCCCGTCGCTGGAACTTCCAGTCTGTCGTTCCCGTCTCTTCTCCTTCCCGTCCATCCATCTTTCGCCTACATCGCCAGGTTCGGCCAAAATGTTCGAGAACTTCGCCTTCAGCCACAAGGCGGATTCGGACAGCTCACCAGACGACGATGATCCGCCACCGTCCCCAAAGAGTAAATCTGACGAAGGCTCGTCACCCATGCCGGCGCCGGTTCAACAAAATGCGGAAGGCGACCACTTAGACTGTCTCGTTCGTAAGATGAGCAAGCAAACATTCATACGAGATCAGCAACGTACTCAGCCTACACCTACCACGCTCTCGTTATCATTGGAGCCACAAAGTTGCGACTCGGAGTTAGCCCTGACAGCCAGCCAGGCGCCACCAATTCAAATAGTACAGACATCGCCACACGCCGCCAAGTCTTCGATAGAAGACGACCCCAACCGACCGGCCCAACCAATAGTCGATGACCACCCAGCGCAATTACAATCGCAAGTAAACTACGAGAGCATAGAAAATCAATCTAATAGTCCCATTACCGAAGATGCATCCCATCTAAAAGTCCCCGACTGGAGCGGATTCCGGCGACAAACTGAGAAGCGGCATCGCAGCACCTCTCCGAATCCCCGTACACTAGATTTATTGGCGAACATGGTCGAGACTGGGGCACAATGCAACGTGCATGCATCAGGACCTTCTACCCCGTTGACGCCAATCCGACCTTCCTCTCTCACTCCCATTCCCACCAACTCCGCGCCACCCCCCAGACTCGACCATAACATAAATCCCCAGATGGTGGACGAAGACAAGATGGACTTGGAGATTGACATGGACTTCTGTGCAGAGGAGGGAGAGGCCGCTCCTAGCGAGGGTCTTACTTTAAGGGATGCTGGCGCCCCAGCCGGCGTTAGGAAGTTCGGGTTCCTCAAGTACAGGTCATCCCTAGAGGCGGCTTCGCGGTGCAAGAATATGAGGAAGAGTGTGCCGAGGATGCGGAGGAGGGCGAAGTCGCAACACGCGGACTCTGAGACATCTTCCAATTCAGCGGCGCTTTGATTTTGACAGCATCTATTTTGGTTCCGGGCGTTGCTTGCTTGGATTTATTGCATATACCCCAAGGCGATAGGGCAGGCGTTATATAGGTCACGACATGGACGAGAGTTGCATCGCATCGGTCCCATCGGTTTATGGGCAGGCTAGCCCGGGCATATTCGGAGCGTTGACAGCATTTGGTTTGGGCGTCATGGATGTGGTCACAAGCTATTCGAGGCTTGTATGTGTACAGCAAAAGAGTGAATGATTTCTGAACGATTTAACGGCCGAAGGGAGCCGTGATATCGGGCAGTCCGGAAAACAGTCGCTCCTCGCCAGCAACACGTGTGTGGCCTTTGTCACATCTGTGCAACGCGACGAGTACCTGGGGGTCTGCGCTATTTTTGTGTACATGTATTATCGTGGGAGGATGTGGTTCGTTCTCACTTGAGGCTTGAAGCTAGTGGTCCCAGCGAAGACACTTCTTTAACTCATCGCAGACCAGACTATCATCCCAACTCAACTGTAGCTCTGCGCAGTTATCAATGAAACAACTTCGAACACAAAGCCGTTCTGGCATATTCTACATTGTTTCCGGAAATCTTCTAGTCAATGAGGTATTCATACGAGCTTTGTCTCAAGAGAATGGCTTCCACCTTCTACCACGAGTCGTGAAGGGATGCAACAAAGGCAGCGTACCTGATCCTGAATCTGAACCTGAGCTTGTACTTGTAACTTGCTAATCCAAGCTACGGGACCCGAATTACAGCCGTCGAATACAGGATGTGAATATCAATGCATTATATTCTGAAAGGTAAATTGATCTATATGCAAGAGACATCATTGCTAACTTCTTTTGATGTATGAGACCAGAGCCGCATTGATGGACATAACGTCATTGAAGATATATTAGGCAATTCATTCGATCAACGGAGTTACCCGAGCCCATGCTTAAAATAAGTTGTAACGATGAGTTAAGATCGTGGGACTTACCTCCCTTTTTTGACGCTACTCGTCTGGGGCTCTCATGAGATGAGCTTGCATTCCAACGGCTCTTTGTTTCGTTCACCCACCCCGCGGAAGCTAGCACATCAGTAACCTAGGATTTCATTATAACTATTCATCGATCAACAACGGCCATGGTTACTTCCTTTGAGCACCGCCTTTGTCATTCTCATCGGGGGATGGGTCCATACGGTGCGCAGGATCCCCCCATTGATAGGGTCGGTATCGTCCCTACCGATGGTGTAGAGGGAGAGATTCGCAAGATGCTATTAACCTTTAAAGGACCCTCCCCCGATGGAATGGGTTACCCTAAGTTTGGATTCAATGCTTCACACACATTCCTCCGTATAATTATCCATTAGTTCACTCGTTGCTACTGACGTCGATGATGATCAGCTCCTAGCCTCGTCAGCCTTGTCGTGGCTTAGATGATCGCATACCTGCTGTTGCCGTGGCAGAGTTCTCATGTTTTGTTGACTTACATATCTCAAGGTACAAGGGCCTCGGTCGACCTTTCGAATTCTCTCTCTAGTAGATTTTTATTCAACTTTTTTGTCGCCTTCTATGTTCCTAAGGAAAACGGCTCGGCCAACTACTCAGAGTGAATACGCAGGCTGGAATTGCTCTCACCCTTCGAAGCCATGGCCTCCACGGCGGTCCACTTCCCGATTGACAAAGACCAGGGCCGGCTCCCTTACTGGCCTAACAATGAGGAGCTGGGGGTGGCAAGCGAAAATTTCTTTGTTGACCAATTCGTCACCTTTGATGCCACAGACCCCGCGCCGTTGGGTGGAGGCGAGCTACTCGAAGATCCGCCCAGTCCGTCCATCCTCCTCGACTCTCTCAATGATATCCTCACCAATTCGTCGTCTAATGACCTGGATACCCCGTCTGGGCAGTCGCAAACCGAAGTGGCGGTGACGTCTGCTTCACTCGAGATAGCTCCACTCCCTTCCCCTCAAGCTCCAACATTAGAACAAAGCAAGTCTGTCCCGCCGGAGCTTACGGCTCCTCTACTAGCAGACCCTGTATTGGGTGGAGGTTCCATCTCCGATTCAGAGCTGCTCCGCTTGGAAGGTATTTCCCTCAAATCACCAAAACTGAACGCCACGGAACCCTCCAGTCCGCACTTCACGAACACAGCACCCACGAGCCAGCGAAGGCACAGTCGGGTTCTAGATTCCATCTACGCCACATTTCGCCGTGCAACAAATCGGACGAAGCCTCATAAGCTTCAAGATCCTCCACCACTAGCAAGGAACGGCGCAACAACTATGGTCGATACATTCGAGAGGAGAGGGAGTGCGTGCTACGAGATTCCGGGTGGCCTAGATATGAGTGGATTTGCGGATATCAAGCTAGAAGAGGCTCTCGACAATCACGGTTTGCCTCTGTCACCACCGCTGACGAGCAAGATACCTCCTGACCAGCACTCGAACGACGTGATGAATTTCGTGACCGGCCACTTCGAAGATCCGTTCTGCGATAACCTATTAGCTCCACCGGCCATGATCCACCCGGCGGGCCATAGACATGATACTAACTTGGATACCCCGATGCATACCCCTGGACTAAATGATGGTACTTTCTATCATCATACCATGGCCCTAATGGATTCGCCGAATAGGAACTCGTTCCGCCAGCATCATCCGCAGCCCAAGCAACGAAGCACAAGCTCCGCAGAGTGGCCGATGGAAGGTATTCTGACGAGCGACAACCACACGAATAACCTCTGGTCTGCGTCCTCGCCTTCGGCTGCTCCGGCTTACATCCCTGACGGCGGCGGCGCCATGCCGAGTCCCGAGTGGTGGGACCCTCCGCAACACACCAACGGCCACCAACACAGCGGCCATCGTGGCCGTACACGCACTCAGAATGGCGTGCACAACAATGCCACGCTCAACATCTCCATGCACAGTCATCAGGCGGACCTGCCGTACGAGTACAGCAACGGCAACGGCGGGGACATTTCGGGCCTCATGATCCACATGCCCCAGCCGCGGGCCCCACAAGCCGCCGTCCTGAGCTCCAGCGTCAACGACTCGCTTGGCATGTCGCCGTCGTCACGATACTACCCCGTCCCAGCACCCGGCGGCCACAGACACACATCGTCGTCGTCCTCCGCGTCCTCCTCGCACCACGGCCACAACCCCCACCCCCACCACCGCGGCCACCACAGCGAGCAGCGCCGCCCGCGCCCGCGCGCCCCGTCCTCGGGCGCTAGGCACTACGGCACGTACGTCGAGGCCCCCCTGACCTCGCCGCGCAAGATGTTGTCATGCTACGCACTGCGCGAGGAATCCGCCTCGCCAACCCCGCGCCCACACCCGCGCCACCGCGCCTCGTCGTCCTCGCTGCAAGTGCGCAAGCGGCGATCGTGGACGCGTCGACAAGCAGAGCCACGCACGCCCGGGGCCCACCGCTCGTCGTCCTCAGCACGGTCCGCCAGCTTCGATCCAGGTAGCGGAAACCGACGGAACAGCGACGGCGGGGGCGGGGGCGGTGGTCTAGGCGGGATCGAGTTCTGCAACTACACGCCTAGCGACAAGAAGGTGCTGATGAACGGCGTGGCGCCCAGCGGGTCCAGCAAGACCAAGGCGCGCCGCGAGCGCGAGGCCCAGGAGCACAGCCGCAAGCTGAGCGAGGCCCTGACGCTCGAGCATAATCGGAAGCTTAGCGAGGCGGTGCGCGCTGCTGGGGGCGATGTGGAGAAGTTGAGACAGTGCGGGTATTTTAATGAGTAAGGGAGGGAAGAAGAGTGTGTTGGCTTTTATGCATGCTTTATATAGGTATGAATCAGTCCATCGACTTGCGTACTATGTATAAGGATACCTAGGTAGGTAAATGTGATGAAGGTGCGGTGAGCGAAGCGGCCGAAAGTCCTGGGATGGATGACGGACCTGGCTGGCTCCCAGGCGTTTTGTTCTTTGGCTGTTTCGCTGTGGCTGGGCTTCCGGGATCTACAGTGGTACCAATCCTTCTAGCGGATCCGCAACGGCAAAGGACGGGACGGGACGGGGCGGACGCGGGTGCTTAGCCGGGTATGTGGGTACGAGGTTATGGACCATCGGTTTGATCGGCTGGACAGCTGAGGTGTACTGATAATAATGGCTTCGTATTTGTCCTTCGAGCAGACGCGCGCGCGTGTGTGTTTGCGTATGGTATCTGCAGAGTCTTGTTCATGGCGAACTCTTTACTTGGGAACTTGGCAGCGGCGTTCTCGGACGAAGAGTATACTAAGCATGGAAGATAAAAATATATTAATTAGGCCTTGTTGTAAAGGTATTGTAATAATAAACAAATAAAGATGTTATGCTGATATACTAGTTGATCTTTGACATATTCACGGTAGAGTAGGTGGGCGTCAAAGCCCGAGACATAGGTACCTACCTACCTAAATGTACTTAGGTAAGTACATATAAATACTGGATACACTATTGGAACACTTTTATATACATTTTACTGTACGAATTAATCATCCCCTCCTATACTAGACCTCCACAATTAGACCACCTTTATAGTTACCTATCGGTAGGTATGATTCTGTGAGATCTGATGCATTATCTAATCTGCTTATCGCATTAGCACCCCTTTATGGTAACAGTACGAGAATATAAGCTGAGGAGAAGTGTAAGCAGTCCAGTCATTCCAGCCTTACTAGACTATCACCATTCAGAAGATACCCTCAACATCCGTATTTCCAATCTGTCCCATATAAATCATTATGGCTGGCCCCTTTTCAATGCTGGCTGGGGCAGCAGGCCTCGTCGATGTCGCCGTTCGAACAGCAGCAGGCTTACGGTCAGTAGCCTTAGAATTAAAACGCGCCCCAGAGCTTGTACTTGCCCTCAGCAATGAGACAACTGATCTAGGCGTGGCTTTAGATTGGAAGCAACTGAAATTTTGTTCTAGCTGCGCCACAGTGGCAGTGAAAATGGAGCTCCAGCAAATTCAAGTTAGTATTCGGCAAAACCAAGTTGACACCAGCCAAGATTTGAGGCGAATTGCAAAGTCGCCGACGACGGGCTTGCTTCGCTCCAAAATATGGCCCAACAACACCAACAAAACTTAGTCTCCGACGTCCATACAGTTCAAGGCCTCGTGACCACTCAGGACGCCAGAGTTTCGTCTATCGAGACTCTTATCCGCAAGCATTCTCAGTCCCTCGAAAGGATCCAGCTTAACAACTCATAATTGCACACTTTCCTTGCTTCGTTAGCAGCCGAGACACACCGTCCGGCTTCTGTCAGGTATTCAAAACTGCCAATGTCTAGCAGAAACATCAACATGCCTGTCTCCAGTTTCAACACGACTTCAATCGTCTACTTTCACTGTCAGTCCGGATTAAGTCCACGTACATAGATATCCACCATGCTACCCTGATAGCAAGGCGAGCTCTGCCACACTAAATATTGACCTGAGTAGTATGGGGTTTTCGTAGTTAGGTGCTAGTTGATAACAGCTTTATAATATGGCTGCCTAGGTACTTGCGTGTCTGATTGGCGACCCCCTTACGAAGAGAATATTCTTATCAATTTTTCTTCATGGGGAAAGCATGACGTTGTTTGATCGTGTCAGGCTTTTGTACGACATGATGGCATCACGCCGTTAAGCTGGACTCGCCCTCTACGGTGATATGAGCATGGTATCGACCTGGGTGGAAATATAGGTATTTGATCTTCAATCCTGAACAATGAAGTTTGACTCTTGATAAACAAGCATATCTACCTACCTGGGTACCCACGCCTTGACACATAGCCCAAGTTCGGCCCACCCGCCCAGTACCTAGATCATGTCGGAATCCTCTCACCAACAATTACTGTCAATGAATACTGCTCTAGGCCTCCTTATTCGTCTTGAGCTCCCATTCCGCATTACTGCGCATGATAGATACCATGACTCTATCTGCTACCCAAGGTGGCATCAAACTCCCCATGAAGTGCTGTATCATGTGTGCCCAGTATCCTACTACTATGCCACTTCCATGCCCAGCATGGGCCAACACAGCTCTGGCAAATGTCTTTGTGTCTGGTACAAAAAGTGATGGCGATTCCTTATACCCGGCGACACCCGTGACTCTGCCAGTTCTGACTCCCAAGATCTCAATGTCGCCTATCGTACCCTCTAGCATCATCTCCAGGCGCAGGGTGCTTGTTAATGTCAGGAGAAATTGCTTGCTGGCGCTATACGAAGCGAGAAGCGGCAATCCTTGGTCGGCCATGGTGCTGACATTAATTAGGAGCGACGGGGCATTTTGAAGGAGGTTCGGGAGGAGTGTGCGTGTTAAATGCAGCGGGAATAGAGCATTGAGGCTAACGTTCTCGGAGAGCTTGACTTCAGTTTTGTCCCTGAGCGGTACGAATATCGGAGGTACTGGATTTCCGCCAACGTTATTCATGAGCACGGTAAGGTGTAAACCATCCAGAGCGTTCTTAATCGTTGCAAAGTCTAGAGGTGCATCGTTGCTTGAACCTTGGCGGTGCGTCTTGAGGCAGTTCACACATGCTACGTTGTTCGCGTCTGCAACGATGACTTTAAAAGACCTCTCGGGAAATGAGCGCTGCAACTCGACCACTGTCTGGGAGAGCTTTCATGGTTTCTTCCATGAAGTACCACATTGAATCCATGACCAGCCAACTCCTGGACCAATGCGCAGCCGATCCCATCCGACGCACCCGTCACCATGGCCCAAGGGGACTCCCCATTTAATGACAGATGCGCATACCGTGACAATTTAGACGAATGAAGGTAAGATCTAAGTAGGGAAAAGACCTTGGTGAAGACAGAGACTGTCGTAAATAAGCCGATGATATTGAGAAGAGTTGAAGTGAAGGAAATAGCAGAATTGGTGGCCATTTTATTTCGCGTCGGGGTGTTTCGTCTGGGAAAACAGTGAAGGGAGAAAGGAAGGGAGGAAGAAAGGAAAGGAGGAAGAAAGGGAGGGGAGAAATGGAATAAGACAGCTTAAGTGGTAAAAAACATATCAATACGTACATGTACGAGTGTACATACATACCTAGGTAGGTATTCAGCGTCGCCTGGTAAAGCAGCTGTCAGGTCATACACCAATATCTGTCGCGCATTGCCGCCAGGCCAAAAGACAAGTTCATATTAATTGATAATTATTATTCATTATATCTGACATATCACCTCACTGAGATCTGACAACTAGGTAAAACTTATTGTGCCAGTGTGCGGACCTTGAGTGTGCGGACCTTGAGTGTGCGTACAGAAGCTATGTTACCTAATGTAGGTTAATTAAGATCGGTAAATACGCACATTTCTCCTACTAAACCATAGGCACATATGCGACTGCTTGTTTGTCAACTCCTTCTTCCTGCTTCGCAAATTCCATGTGCCCAGTTTTGGACAGAGGCGGTACAGGGCGCGCCGAGAACAGCCTTTTGCGCTATGCGCGGCGCTACGCAAGGAATTTGGAGATTTGAACCTACAACTAACAGATATCCCTAGCATCACGCCCACTAACACCGGGTGGGCTTTGCATGTAACAACTAGGGAATTGCGAGACAAGCTACTCGAGCCTGCAGCAAAGAACAGGCTTGGCAAAGTCTTTCATGCGGAAGCGGTAGAACTTCCGGAAACTTGGTACACCTACGCTGTACCGGATGTTCCGTATTCTTTTCCGGACTATACGGAACCAGGCAGCTACGTCAACACTGCGGACGTGATCGCGGATGAGGTGTTCATCAAGGCGAAATGCAGACCAATCCGCTGTAAACCCTCCCGGCACGGACCCAACCCTACGACGGGCAGGGGTACATGGCTTGTTTCCTTTCTAAGCCCAGTCAACGCTTTCCGGCTGTTTGACTGCAGCGGATTTTCGAAATTGGTGGAAAAGAAAGCTATGATTGAGCTGCATAACCCGGGTTGTCAAGGCTATTGCGACCGAAAAAGGTGCAACCGGGAGCCGCGGTGCAACAACTGCGGACAGGAACTACGCCTGCACTCCGGGGAGCCCTGCGTCAAGGCTCCGATGTGCGCAAATTGCAAAGGCCCCTTCCAGGCGGGCCATGACAGATGTGCAGCGGCCCCTAAGAGTGTGAACGGTCGACTGATCAAGCCTAGCGGGACAGAGCTGCGAAAGATCCGCAAGGCGGGAGCCAGGAGATACAGGGTGGCAACCACGAGGCAAGGGGTAGCCGCCCAGGAAGGCACAACACAGGAAGCGATCCTAAGGGATGTCGACGAGGCCGGGGAGGAGATGCTAGACCAAGTAGCACCTCCTGAGAACTTTGCTAGGCAGGAGACAGCACATGAAGTCATAGTGGTTCAAAATGAGCCAGCCGCGCCGTCTCCAAAGGGATCCTCGGAGAAGAAGAGCAACGGGAGGAAGAGGACCCGGAGTGAAACGATGTCTGGGACCAGGCCAACCCACGTTCCCAGCCCTTCGCAAAGCGTCGACGCCGCGCCATCCAACATGTTGGCACGCGAAGACACCACTGTACAACGACGAGCTCGGCCTGCAGCTATGGCAGCAAGGGCGAATTGGAAGAACTCCCTTGCCGACCGAAACTAATGCCAAGGAGCGAGGAAGGAGGTGGAGGGAGGAAAGGGTCAAAAGAGCGGCGACCCCCTCGTAGACCCAGGGAACTTCGGATAGCCTGGTGTAACACGCGTAATGCGCTGTCGCCGCATATTACGTTGTCGGAGGTGTGCTGGAAAGAAGGCATCGACATAGTTCAGGTCTAGGAGCCCTGGGCCAGGCCAGACACAAAGACACAGAACCACGTCGGCTACGAATTATATGCCCCGGTAGACAGCTGGGTGGTGGAAGAAGAGCGGCCTCAGGTCATGACGTACGTAAGGAAAAACAGGCGGATCAAGGTCCAGCAGAGATGCTCTGGCTTGACGTCAACGGCTATGCCCTTCTGAACGTTTATAGGGAGCCTCGCAGCGACGAGGTCATAGATTATGTCACCAACCTGACCCCGCCGAGCAACTGTCTCATGGGAGGAGACTGGAATGTGTGGCATCCGGAATTCGAGCCTGGGGTGCAAGGGCGGAACAGGGGTGCCGACTTGGCACAATGGCTCCTCGCCAGCGGGATGACATTCACGGGGGTGCCGGGCCAGCCCACACACAGAGCAGGGCACGTGCTAGACCTCGTCTTCTCGAACGTTCCTTTCGTAGAGACCACAGTGGTGGACAGTATGGCTACCGGATCGGATCACTTTACTCTCCTCTCCAGCATCCCAGGCCGGGGCCAAGAGGCACCGGATCAATTCCGCTATAAGGTGCGGGAAGACAAGGCTGGCAACCACTCCACCCACGTCCACATAAGACGATATGGAATGTATATACTAAATCCACCATCTCGTCGTTATGAAATGGTTCTATATGGCTTTATGTATAATATATAGGCCATAATAAAATAATGGATGAGATTATCGCGGAATATTCGGACTTCCGAAAAGGGAAAGTAGAAAAAGTAGAAAAACGGCAAAAACGAAGCAAAAAAGGCGACAAAAAAATCAACGATAATATCACTTACTTTATTTATTTTCTTAATACTTTTAATAATAATAAAATAAAAAATAAATTTAATATAAGAGAATTGCTATTCGCACCCTTAAAAGTTGCTATCGGGCCTTATCCGCACCCTAGTACATCCTTGATAAGCGCCGCGGGCGCTAAGCGCCTCGTACGCCTGGAAAGTCCACCAATTCATACCCTCATAACTTAACCAAGGGTTAGTATATGAATTAGAATCTTATCTCGTTTAAAAGCGCGTTTAATTACTGATCGATTAATCCTAATTGCATCATTCTACGATATCTGGTTGTAAAGTTATTAATATAACTAATATGGCTTTGACCAATTTAAATAGTGCTGGCTTAAAGGGTATCACGTGATGCCCCTTAGCGGTCGTAAGCCAAATACCTACCAAAAGATAGTTCAATAGCTTAGTAATTCCATAGTCGTCTAGGTTAATACCTATATCATAAGAATGGCCGTTTTAATACAAATTGATTAATCCAGTCTATAACCTCTTACGATATATGTTTCGAAAGTTATCGGTATAGTAAATATGGGATTAACTACCTGGAATAACGTTGGCTTAAAAGGGTATCACGTGCTACCTCCAGCGGTCGTATACCAAACTATCAAATTAACGTAACTTTACCAAAATGGCATGCCCCAGCTTCATCCTTATATCAATCGAAAGCTCTCAATTACGCGAATCTAATAGAGCAGGTTGCATCTATACTAGGCCAATATTAACCTAACTATGTGGGAGGATAGGTTGATATATTGGCCCTAAGCACGGGCTTTTCGGGCGATGTACTAGGGTGCGGATAAGGCCCGATAGCAACTTTTAAGGATGCGAATAGCAATTCTCTAATATAATAGGAATAACGATAGATTTTATATACGAAAATTAATCTAAAATAAATTAATTAATTAGAATTTATTAATCGATAATACGTTAATTACGTATAATAAAATATATTAAATTAAATATATATTTAATTAAAAGGTTAATTATATATATTAAATATATATATTTTAATAATATATATTTTTACGATTTTTTAAAATAATTTCGTAATAAGGTTATTATAATTTCGATTAATAATTTATACGTAAAATTTAAATAAATTTTCTAAAATAGCTTTTATTATTTAATATAATTTTTTAAACTTATTTATTTATTAATAAAAAAGCTTAAATAATTAAAACTTATTTTTTAATATTTTTTAATCGTTAATTATATATATATTATTTTTTTTATTTAATAAAAAATCTTTAATTTTATCGAAGTTTTTTTTTATAAATTCGCGAATTTATTTAGATTTGATTTTTTTATATATATTTATTAAGTTTAATTATTAAATAAATATAACGAATTCTTTAATAATAAAAGCTTTAATAAATTCGTTAATTATTATATTTTTTATAAAGATATAAATGATTTTAATCCGATTTATAAATACCTTTTATTATAATTAATAGTTATAAATATTTACGTATTAAAACTTAATTTAAAATAATATAATATTTACGTATATTAGTTTAATTAATTAATTATTATTATATTATATTATAATTTTCGAATTATCTAGATTTATATTAAGTTTTATAATTAAACGTAACACGAATATAACTTTTTTTACAATTTATATAAAAGATAATAATTTTATTTCTATTATAAAAATAGTTATTATATTTTGTTTATTCGTATATTATTTAATTATTCTTTTAAATAACTTTATTATATATATTTATAAATTTTTTCGATCGAAAGTATTATTAATAAATAAAGCGTTATTAATTATTTTAAATATATTAATATCTTTATATTATAAAGATAAATGTTAAATAGTAAAAAAATATTAAATTAATCGGTTAATTTTAAAATAATATTTATTATTAAGATTTATATTAAATCTAATTAATTAGGAAATTATAAATATAATATTAAGACGTATAATTATTATTACGTATAATATCGATCCGATTTTTTATTAATATTATTAAATAAATTATTAAGAAATTAATTTTAATAAAAGCAATAGTTTTTTATTTTTTATTAGAATTAAAAGGATAATTCCTAGCTTTTTATTTATTAATAATTTATTTAATTTATTTATATATAAAGATTAAAAAAGTTAAATTAATTTTTTATTTTAATTTTTGATTATTTCGATTCCGAAAAATCATTATAAATTATTTTCGTTTATAAGTTAATATTTCTTTTATAATTATAATATTATTACGTTTATTATAAATTACTTATGGTTTTAATATATAAAAATAATATTATTAATATAAAAAAAAATTAATATTTTATCTTTAAAGAAATAATAAAGCTTATAAAAAATAATTAAAAAGCTTAATTTCGTAAATGTTTTAATTAATTCTTTTTATTAAAATAAAAGAGATTTTCTTAATTTATATAACGTTTTTAATAAATATAAAATGGTTTAACGTTTCCGATATTTTAAAGGTATCTTTATATATATTTCTTTATTTAAATTTACGTTTATAAATATATTAATTATATTATATTAGATTAACTTAAAATTAAATTTTATTATAATAGTAATAAAGGTTTAAAATAATTTTCTAACTAATATTAAAGCGTAAATATTTAGGTATTTATCTTTAATTTATTAATTTCCTTAAATCATTAACTTAGCTTTATATTTTATAAATTATTTATGTTTATCGAATTTATATACGTATATTTATATATAATTTAGAATTTATTTATCATTAACAATTTATTATTTATATTTAATTTAAAAGTTTATCTTTTTATAGTTATTTAGATATGATTTTTTAATTTTTTTAATTTTTTACCTTAAAGTATAATCTTATAATTCTTTATGAATTTTCGGGGGAAATAATAAATCTTTCTTATAGATTTTTTATTTTTTATAAGAATTTTTATAACCTTTTAAGTTTATATAATCCCGGATATAATATTAAATTTAGATTTATTTAACTTATAAAATAACGTTATAAATAATAAGTTATTTATATTATTTATATCTTATTTATTAGTTTTTTATATATTAATTTTATTATTAAAATTAAGCGTTTTATATTAAACGTAACCTTTTAATTTATTATATAATTTATAATTTCGGAATAAAAATTAGGTAAATTCTTTTTAGTTTATTTCGGAAACGTATTAAAAGTTATAATTCGATTTATTAAGATAATATTTCTTATATTTTTGTTTCGAAAAACGTAATTTATAACGTTTAACTTTATTTTCTTTATTTTATTACGGAAAATATAATTTATAATATTTAACCTTAATTTTTTAATTATATCTAAAGAAACGTAATTTACGACGTTTAATCTTTTTTTTATATTTATATCCGAAAAGGCATAATTTATAATGTTTAATCTTTCTTTTATTATTATAATAAATAATGAAATAACCGGTAAAAAAATAATATTAAAAATAGGGTATAATATAAATATAATTTTAATATAAAGATAATTAAACTTTTTAACTTTTTTATTATTATAATTTTCGTTATTACCATTTATTTTATAGTTTTATTTATTTTTATTTTTTATTAGTATTTTTATTTTTATTTTATTTTTTTTAAAAGTTAATAACTTTAAATTAACCTTTCTTTTTACGTTTTATAAAGTGGCGATTTTATTAATTAAGTTTCGGATATTTTCTTTTATTATATATAATAAATTATTTTTTAAAAATAAGATATTTTTATTAAATATAATATTTTTATTAAATATAACGTTTTATATTTTGATAATTTATTCTAATATAAGGACTTAAATATTATAAATATTTATAAAATTATAATTTATTAAATAACTTATTTATATTTTTAAATTAAAACGTTAACGTTAATTTTATTTTTATTTTATTTTTATAATAAATATAAACGCCTTATATTTATATATCTTTAAATAAGTTTAATATGGTTTTTTATCGATAATAATATCGTTTCTAAATATTAAATAAATATAAAAACGTTTATATAAAAATTATTAATTAAGGTTATATTTAGGAATATAATTATAAAAATAAATAATAACTTTAAAAACCTTTATTTATAGGAAATTCGGAAGTTTTAATTTTAATTTTATTATTTAAGCTTTTTACTTAATTATATCTTTTAAACGTTCGATATTTCTATTTTAATCTTATATATTTAATATTAAAAGCTCGAATTTAATATGATATATTTATTAAATATAATCTTATATAACGTATTTTTTTATTATTAATTTATTATTATATTCGATAACTTTAATATTAAGTTAATATTATTTCTAAATGATTTTAAATATTTAATTTAGGATTTCGATAATTAAATTTGAAATATAATTTTTAAGGTAAAAATCCTAAGTTTATCTCGTATATTTATTAGTAATTAATATTATATATTAATATCTTTAAAAATCTATTTCTAAATTATAGAAATTAATAATTAAACGTTTACTTAATTTATTTAGTTATTTATAACGTTTATAATAAATAAACTTTTTAGCTTTTTTATAATTATACGCGTTATATTTTATTATAATAATTTAATCGGTTTTTTTAGTTAAGTTAAACTTTTTAATTTTTATTTCCCGAAAATAATTAAATATATAATTAAAGATTTCTAATCTTAAGTAACCGAATTATAAATGCCATTATTTATTAATTATTATACTTAGAAATTATTCCGTTTAACTATTAAATTTAACGTTTTTTATATAGAATAAATAATTAATAAAATTCTTAAGAAAATCCTTTATAACGTATTAATTTTATCTATTAAAAATGATATATAAAATGGAATTATCCTTTTTTTATAAATAATTATTTATATCTTTATAATTTTATTAATATTTTATTTTTCTTAAAAACCTTAATAATATTATATTATATACGAATTTTTTATAATATATTACGTTTTATAATTATAAGAAATTTATTCCTTTTAGATTTTTTAAATATATATCTATTTTTCTATATTTTTATATAAGTATAATTAAGTTTCTTATGAAAATTACGTTTTTAATATATATTATTTAATATAATGAAAATCGATTAAATCGATTAAAAATATAAATAATGGTTTTTAAGTTTAGAATTATTAGATTTTTTAAGGGATAAATATTAATTCTAAATGTAACTTATAATATTAAAAATATTCTTTTTATTTTCTTAATTATTTAAATTAGTTAATCTTTACTTTATATAAATAACCTTTTTTTAATCTTTTTAATTAATTTAACGAAAATATTATCTTTAGTTATTTTATATTCGATTATTTTTATTATTATAAAGTTTAAGGTTTAGTTTTTTAAAGCTTTATTTTTAATAATATATTAATAATCGATAATCTCGTAATAATTATAATAAGTTAAATATAAAATATTAATTTTTTATAAATAATTAATAAATATATTAGTTCGGTTTTTTTTATTAACTTAATTCGTTTATTTATATTATTTCGGTTTCGTAATTTATTGCGGTTTTTATTATTTTTATCTCGTTTTAATTAATTAGAAAGCTTAGGAATAGCGTTTTTTTCTTATTTTAATTTAATATCTAAGTTTTTATTATAATTAGATTTTATATTACCGAATTAAATAATAAATATTTTTTTTATAAAGCGAAATTATATAAAAGTTAATTATAAAAATATATATTCGCGTAAAATAATTATTATATCTAAATAATTAAATATATCGTTTTTGATTTTATTAATATTTAATAATTTATAATTAATTATTTAATTATTTAAAATATCGTTAAATGTAATTTTAAGATCTTTTATTAATAATTAATTATTAATGATATTTATAAGGCTTTTTACCTTTATATTTATAATAATTAATTTTTATTTAATTATTTATACTTTAAAATTCTTGGGTATTTTTATTAATTATTATATTATTTTCTTATATTATTCTTAAGCTTATGATTTTAATTAATCGTTATATAATTTATTAATAATAGATAATTTTTTATATTATTTATATAAAATGTTTATTAGGTTAAAATATATGTTTCGATAATTTAAAAATATAAAGTTAATGATTTAATTCTTTAATTCCTTAATTATTTATTAATAAGTTTAATAGTTTTTATAATTATAAAAATAAAAGTCTTAATTTTCTTTATAAACGGTTCTATTTTCTTTCGTTTTTTTTATTAAATTTATAAGTTTTTCATTTATTTCGATTTATTCTTTTTAACTTTTATTTATTATAATTTGGGAATTATTATTCGATAAATTTTACGTTATTTATTAGGCTTTTTTTAAATAGTTATTAACG
This sequence comes from Hypoxylon crocopeplum, assembly GCA_022578875.1. Lineage (NCBI taxonomy): Eukaryota > Fungi > Ascomycota > Sordariomycetes > Xylariales > Hypoxylaceae > Hypoxylon > Hypoxylon crocopeplum. The sequence continues at coordinate 48,662 of MU399615.1, read as the reverse complement.
TTTAATTAAAATGGTTTTTTTGGTTATTTTAAAGTTTTTATAAGATTAATATATTTTTAAAATTTTAGGTTAATAGTTTTTATTTAGAATTTTTTATCTTATCGTTTCTAATTAAATAAATCGTTATAAAAGATTTTTTCTTTTATTATTTTTAATATATCGTTTTCTTTTATTATTGGTTAGATTTTAGTTATAAAAAGTTTCGTTAATATAACCGTTTTATAATTTATGTTTTTCGATTAATTAAAAATTATATATTATTATTCGTATATAACTTTTTAGTTTTTAAACGAATGAAATTTTTAATTATTAAATTATGTATATATTTAATTAAAAGGTTAATTATATATATTAAATGTATATATCTTAATAATATATGTTTTTATAATTTTTTAAAATAGTTTCGTAATAAGGTTATTATAATTTCGATTAATGGTTTATACGTAAAACCTAAATAAATCCTTTAAAGTAATTTCTATTATTTAATAAAATATAAAATGTTTTAACTTAATATTTAATATTTATTATACTTTAACGAAGTATTATTAAATTTAAAGGTTAATTAAATTAGGTTTAAATCTTTTAATTAAAAAACGTATATTATTCGTATTATTATTATATATAAAATCCTAATTTATAAGTTTATTTAATAAAGATTTATTTATTCTTAGTTATCGGTTAATTCTCGGATTTAATATATCTTTTTAAGTTTATAATTATTCGCATTAAAAGCCTAAATATTTAAATATTATTAATATAAAACTAAAGTATCTATGTTTAATATATTCTTTTAAACTTTAATTAGGTTTTTTTAGTTTTCTTTTTTTTAATTAAATGTTAAATATTTATAATATTTAGCTAATTTAATAAACTTATTTATTTCTAAGTAATTAATATTTTAATTAATATATTTATTTTTATTTTTATTAATAACGTATATTTAATTATAATTAAGTTATTTTTAATTTTTTAATGGAATTAATAATTATAGATATTTATATATTTTAACTTAATTTTAAATTAAATAATTTCTAAAGTTATTAGTTTAATAATTTATATATTATTATATTTTATTTTAAATTTTTTATAATCGAATTCGATTTTTAGTTTTATAATTAATTATTTAATATATATTGTTTTTTTTATAATTTATATTAATATTAATAATTTAGCTTTTATAATAAATATAATAATGATATTTTATTTATTTACTTTTTAATCGATTAATTTATCGAATAAAATCATTATATAAACTTATGAATTTTGACGATTTATTATATTATCGATAAAAGAAATATCGTTAATTATTATTAAATCGTTTTTATTTTTTATTTATAAGATATATTATTTTATTTTATATAAATATTATATAATTCGATTTATTATTTTCTAATAAATTTCGTTTAAGTTTATAAGGAATCGTATTAATTACGAAATTACGAATAAAATATCGAATTTAATAAATATAATCGTAAATAATATCGAGTTAATTTTACGTTAATATCGATGGATTTTTTATTTAATAATATAAGTTTTTCGTAAAAATAATTCTTACGAAATTATAAATATATTTAGCAATTTATTGAATAAAATAATTAACTTAATTATTTTCTTAATATATAAAGTTTAGAATAATTAAATCCTTTTTTAAAATTGATTATAAATAATTTCGATTTTTAAAAACTATTAAATTTCGTTTTTTCTAATTATCTAATATCCTTTTTTTAATTATAAGATTATTTTAATTACGATTATTTTATTATTTTTTCGATATATTATAATTATATTATTTATATAAAAAAATACCAATCTTTTTTTTTAATATAATAATTATATTAGAACGATATTTTAATGTTAGTAATTTTGGCGTAATTATAATTACGTTATAATTATCTTAAAATATACCGATATTAAAAAAAAAAACTAAAATTCGTAATAATCGATAAATTCGAAGTTATATTTAAAAAAGTATAATTTAATATAATATGTAATTATTAAAAGAAAAGTCTAAGTTTTATAAACTTAAAAATACGAAAACGATAAAATTTAATTATAAAATACCACGTAATTTCGGAAATAATAATCCGGTAATTAAGTTTCATTATATAATATAACTCGTATAATATATTTTTAAAATCTAATTTTAATAAAATCCTTAAAAATTCTTTTTATTAAAATAATAACGAGATTTTTAATTTATATAAAGCCTTATATAATTATAATATTATATTTTTCTTTCGATATTTTAATAATATATATATAAAGATTTTATTTATTATAACGACATATATAAAAGCATTTATTATATTATATTATATTATTTCGAAATTAAAATAAATAATTATTATTAATAATATATATTTTATTTAATTATAACTTTCTTTATTAATTTCTTTATATAATAAGTTTAGCTTTATATTTTAAAAAACGTTTATATTTATTAAATTTATAAACGTATATTTATATATAATTTAAAATTTAATACTTTTTTACGATTAAGTTTATTTTTTTAATCTTTAATTATAATTTTATTTAAATATAGCTTTTAAAATAATCTTTTTTTATTTATTTAAAAAGATATTTTATTAAATAATTTATAAACTTTTTACGTTAATAAAACGGTTTTTTAATAAATTTCTAATATAACCTTTATTTTTTTCGTAATATTTTTTTTATATTAACTCGATTTAAAATCTTTAATTTTATCCTTTATATAAAAAAAGCTTTAATATTTATAAGAATGTTTTTCTTTATGGGAATATTATCGTTTTTAATAAGCGCGCGTTATTAAACCAAATAATATTCTTATATATAAGGTTATTTTCGCTTTAAATATTAGCTTATTTTTACGCTTATTATTTTCCTAAATTAATTCCGTTCGTAAATTTATCGTTTATTAGAAATACATAACTTTAAACGATAATAATTAAACGATCCTTAATCGTTTTATTTTTTTAAGCCGTAATATCGTTACCGTTTTTACCTCTTATTAATATTAATATTAATTCTTATTCGAAAAGCTAAGAAAAAGCCTTATAACTTTTTTATATCCCTTTATTCGAACCGAATCTAAATCTATATTATCTTTATTATTAATTCTTATAATTAATATATATTTAAAACTATTTCTCGCCTAATTTTTAGGTCGAAATTTTATAAATAAACTTAATCTTTACTAATTTTTTTACCTTTTATTATATTTTTATAAGAATATATTAAACGCAAATATTTAAGGTTTAAACCGTTTTATTTTTTATATAATAATTTTATATTATAATTATAAACTATTTACTAAATATATTTCGTTAAATATAATAACGTTATAATATTTAAAATAATAGAAATAGTTTAATAATAATTAGTTCGAAAAAACTTCTTATTAATTTCGGAAAAGATTCTAAGTAATTACTTTATATTAATTTTAATTATATTTCTACGATAAACGACGTTAAAGATATAAATAAAACGGCCGAATTTTATAACGATTTATTATAATAATTCTAAAAGGAAAAACTTACAATGATAAATCATAGAAATAATATACGTGAAATAATAAAGGATTAAAAAAGAAAATGGAAAAAATAAGTCTATTTTTTATAATATTATATTAATTTAGTAAACGATATTAAAATATAGTAAATTAGGTTTTATAATAATTAGAAAATTAATTTAAAAGCTATTTTTAAATAATATAACTTTACGTAATTTAAGCTTTATTTAATATAAAAGATTAAAAACTTAAGGATTAAAAAGGAATTTTCGATTATAATTTATTAAAAAGTTTTTAATATAATTTATATTAAAATAATAATTAATTATATATTAGATATTATTTTATTTAATATTTATAACGTAAATTTCTTATTATAATATATTATATTATATTTATTAATATTTATTAATAGATTTATACTTATTTAACATTAACGTATAAATTCGATATTTCGAAAATAGAAAAAATAAACTTTTATATAAAAAACTTAACTATATTTTTTAACTATTTATAAGTTCGTAACGAAAAGGTTTTTACGTACGAATAATTTCGTATATAATTAATAATAAACTTAATTTTAATCGAAATAATAACGACGCGATTTAACGCTTTTATTAAATAATTATAATATAAACATTTAGAGTTTTAAATTTTTTTTTTATTTCCCGGGGATAATTAACTTCGTTTAATCCTAAAAATTAATTTAGAAAATATTAAAAAATTAAAAGGAAAATCTAAACCGAAGTAATTTACCTTTTAAGAAAATAATATATTATTTATCGATTCTTTATTTTTTATATAAGCGTTAATATTTATAAATAAAGTTTTAAAGAAATTTATAAGTTTATAATTTTTATAAGTTATAATCGTTTATAATTACGTTAAAAAAACGAATGATATAAACGATTAGTTTTTCGAAATATCGAAATAACGAAATATAACGTTTAGATTATTTTCGATATAACCTTATAATATTAAAGGGAAAGAAATTATTTAATCTATTTAAACCGAGAAATTAAAATTAAGAAATTATTCTAATGATATAATCTTTATTAAAGGTTAAATAAAAAATTAAATAATAAATAATTATATAATATTTTAGAAATGTTTACGTTAATGTTTAATTACGTAAAAACATTTATATTAGAAAAACATAATAAAATTATAAATTATTAATAAAGAAATTTTAAAGTTTATATAAAATATTATATATTTACGTTTAATAAAATCGATTATTAATTAATTTATTTCGAAAGCATTTTATAATAAAACTTTATTTATTTCGTTAACCGATTTATTCGTTATAATAATGTTTTAATGAAATTAATTAATAAATAAAAATTTAAAATAAATAATGATTTAAAATTAATAAATTATTATTAAAAGAAATTTAAAACATTTATAAAAATAAAATGATAAAGTTATTTTATTTATATCGTTATTAAACGTATATAACTTATCGAAAATTACGATAAATATAAGAAAAAAACTAAAAATTTATATAAAAAACTAATCGTAAAACGTTTCGAACGTATTATTAAGGAATATTATAACGTTATAAATGTTAATAAAATAAAATAATAATTTTAAAGGATTAAATTATTTACGATATTCGTATTATTTTTAATCGATTATAAATTTCCCGAACGAACGTTTATAACGTAATTATTTTCGGAAATAATTAAAGTAAATAATAAAAACGTATTTTATAACTTATATATAAAAATTATAATAACGATTATTTAGTTTTATAAACGTTAAGAATTTTTATATTAAAAAATAATTAAACGTGATCGTTTATTTATTATATAATTAATAGAAAATAATTCTTTTTAATACTTTAAAATTAAATATTACGAAAAGTTATATTTAAACGATAATAATTTAATAAGTTAAATAGAATTACTTTTTTTAAATTATATAAAATCTTTATTAATATATTTATTTTATAAATAATTAGATATTTCGGTAAAACATTATTAATAACAAAGATTATAACGTATAAATAATTTTATACGATATATTCGAATTTAATATTTCGAAAAAATACGAACGCTATTTAAATGTTTATTTAACGGTTATATTATTATTTCTATTTATATAGAATTTTTCATATATTATATAATTAAATAATATAGTTTATATTTCTTATTATTTATTATATTTAAAAAAAGCCTTCGTAATTATTAAGAAAAAAATAACTATAATTTAATATTTTCTAAAATATAAATTACCTTTAATAATTTCCGACTTTATATCGTTATATTTATTAAAGTTATATCGTTTTTTAACGTTAATAAAAACAATAAACGACGTAAAAGTAAATGTTTTAAAAAGGCGTTATATTTTATAATAAATAAACTTAAATGTTTATTTCGTTATAATATATCATTTATATCTTTTAATAAGATCGTTATAACGTTATAAAATGTTTAATTATTTTATTTATTATATAAATATAACGATAATATTAAAAATTTGCTTCGATATATTCGTAATAATTATTATAAAAAGATATAAATATCTTTTTATTATTTTTATAAAAGCTATTTTATAATTATTAGAAATGCCAAATATTTTCCCGATTATTATAATCGTTATTATTTTTATAAGATTTAGAATTATTAATTAAAAAGTATTATTTAAAGATAATTAAACTTACGAATAAATATAATTAAAATTATAATTATCGAAATAAACGACGTTCCCGTTATATATTTTAGCTAAATAACTTAAAAATTATCTATATTATTATTAAGCTAATTTATTTTAGAAATATAAATAATCGCGAAAATATATATATTATTATGTCGTTTTTAATAGTTATTTAAATAAATGCTAAATAATATCTTCTTATTTCCGTTTTATAATAAACTATAAATACTATTATTTTCCTTTAAATATAACATATTTTCATAACCTAAAATATATACGTAAACATATTTTAAAAGCCTTTATTAATTATTAATAAAGCAAAGACATAGTTCTAAACCATTCTTACCTAAATAAGAATGCCGAATAAGATTTATTTATGGGAAGTCACGATTAAGATCTAATAAATATAATCAATAAGAACCCTTTCAAACTCCAAACCCTAAATTCTTATCCCTCGCAAAAGATTCTATAATGCTTATTTACAGTTAATGGGAGCCTTTGCAGTTAACATTAGCTCGTGCTGCCTTTGACTTCGGGGTGGATAAGCGCATACCCAATGGGCGGAACCTTTAGTTGCCATTAGGATTTCCCCCCCTAAATCCCAAAGCTTCTCTCGCCAACTAAGGACCAAATTAACTATGTAATATGATATTAGAATAAAGATGATTAACACTGGGAAAGGGATTTGTGGAAAACATAGGTTCATTTGCTGTAGGAATTGGATAATGCTCTTCTTGACATCATACTCTGCGTTTACGTCGACAGGAAGTCCACGCAAGGTAACCAGATCGCTTTTGACAGTGGTAAGGTTTCAGTCTGTCCTAAGTAGGGTTCATGTTTGCATAGAAGTCACCCGGGGCTGATATGTAAACCCCCAAGATCTAGGTAGAATAGAGATTTCAGGAATTAAAATCTGCGTCCTCTATGCCAATGCGTGTATGCCTGTATATAGGTTCCCGGGGTTCCCACTGAGCTGGATTTATAATGGTAACAAGGGTAATAATGGACCCCACTGCCTGTTTTGTTCCCGGAAAAGAAATCAGTTCGCTATAACAGAAAACGCATCCGATTATGCGAATAAATCTTACTGTGGAATATTCGAGCGGGCGAAAAGCGTACGCTGGAAGACCAGTAGTTTACCAAGTCTAAGTGTCAGGATAAATCAATGCAGTGCCTGACTCAATCTATTGAGCAAATCATGATTGAGCCCAATGTCTAAAGGCCCTTAAGCGACCTCTATGAATTATGGAAGCGAAGACTGAAATCAGAAGTCGCATTAAATCACTCGAGGAACGTATATCATAGCCGCGGGTCTGTGAGGGTCTGGATTATCTGATACATGAGTTCGAGTAGGGGTGTAGAACTTGAAGGAGCTACGGGGGAAGCACTGGGAGGTAAAGAAAGGGATGGTTGGTTTATAATGGTCAAGTGCTGGAAGTAGAGGTTTCGGGGTGGATTCGGATGAGTGTACAGTCACTAGAAGCTTCAATGTCAGATACGCGGTATAAGGATGACACTACTCCCCCTTTTTTATGGTAGGCGTATTGGAAGCCTGAATTTTAGTGACGTATCCTATGACAAGAATCATGAAATCGCACTCGGAGACAAACTGCTCGCAGAAACCATACTAGGGAAGGCAGGGGAAGTGTCGGGGGTGAGGTCTGCTTCTTGTCGAGTGGGCATTGTCGCCGGCCCCGTGGAACAGCATCATGGCCTATGGAATAAGCATGAGTACATCCCATCGGTAAGGACGATATCAGCATGCTTGAGCCATTCCCCTTGCTGACTTTTCTTCTAAGATTATTCTATCCTCCGCTTATCTTGGCGTTTTCCCAATCACATTCCCATCCCGGGACCGTATTGATTGGTTACCGGTAGATAAGCTTTGCCGCATCCTGTACGAGATTCTCCTTTCCTCTTGCAACGCATCCAGGCCAATGGGCGACGCCGCGGAAGTGAGCCAAGTTTACCATGTGGTCAACCCTCACACGACGTCATGGGAAACGAATTTTGCTAAGAACGTAATTGCCTCCTATCCGCGCTGCGTAAGCATGAGACCCGTGAGCTTCCAAGAATGGGTCCGAGTATTGAGTGACTACGCGGATAAAGTCGGAAGTAACGAGATGGTGGATGTGGACCGCAATCCAGCGATCCGTCTGGTTGACTTCTTTGTAGACGTTGCAAAATCGGACAAGCCAGCTCGAGTCTTCGTTTCGGACAATGCTGTCAGGGCTAGCAATACGCTTCGTGACATTGACGTTGTCAATTGTGGTTGGATTAATGGTTGGATGACGCAATGGGGCCTCAAAGTAGAGAATTGCTAATTCAATAGGAGCTAAGCTTTACCGCCCAGCTTAACCAGGCCCAAATACTACCGCTATTCACTATGGTTAAGCCCACCTACCTAACCCCTGGGGAGGCTTGGTATTAGCTGGAGCTTCAGAGACCTCTACCATCATTCTTTTACTGATAGAGCATGTGCTCTTGCGGTCTCCGAATAACGTGACAAGGTGCCGTGGTGAACGCGCAGTGTCCAATACCATCTTCTCCTATTTCCACAACGCCCCACTGGATAGGGAGTTGATACCCGAACTCCCTGTCCCCAACTGGGCAATGGCACGCAGCACTTATTGCCATACTGTTAGTTGAGACCATTCTCATAGTGCCGTCGTATTTACGACATCCTATCAAAAGAAGAAACCCAATGTTCACAGAACCTATAATCAATGCTAGGAGCCAAAACTTGAATTAGCATGACGCAACGAGCAAGAATCGCAAGATCTTGGAAAGAGATGGGTGAACTTACTAACGATAATAGCATAAGGACTATACCCAAGCGTCGAAAACGAATTCCCATAGTCTTCAACCCCATCCGGCATCAGCGCCGTAATTCGCGCCAAAAAGAAACTTTGCGAAATGAGCCAATGGAAAAGCGCCGAGAACACCATCAACGGGATACCATAGCGGAACGGGACCGAGATGAAGTAGCCCGAGCGCTGAATGCCGACGGGCTCGGACACACGCAGCGGCTTGCGGTGCGCGTGCGTGTGCAGCAGGCTGAATTCGCGCTGTACGAGGAATGTTGTGAGCACGACTCCATACAGCGTGTAGATAAAGGAGAATATTAGCTGCGGCAGGTTAATGATGAGTACATTGAGGATCAAGCCCACCGGATCGGAACGGGGCAAGTTGATCACGAGGTAGGTTAGCGAAGATACGGCACCGAAGCCCAGAGATTGCAGGTACGAGAAGGTCGGATCGATATTGCGGTGCCGCAGGCCCGTGTCTAGGAAGCGCTTCAGGACTACGGATAGCGTCACGAGGAAGACGGTATACCTGGGTGACACAGATAAGCACTGACATGGGGAGAGCTAAGCGGAGTAAGCCTTACAGAAGAAGGAGGTAAAACCACTGTTTCCAGGTCGGGGCTGATAGCCATCGGTGTTCTTTTTTCTCCCATACGCGAGGGTGAGGATCGATATAACGCTCCCGTTTCTTCTTTCGGCTGGGGGTTCCTGCTTTTATCTTGATCTCGACGTCATATTTCGTTGATAAGCACATGTTCTTCGTCATTTCGTCTGGCTCTCTCATAAAAGATGCAATGGCATCGCCGAGCGTGGACAATGTCATTTCCTTCAGGTCCATGGCATGTCCCTGGTGGTTGCCTTCCTCTGCTATTAATTCTTCCCTCCGTGCCTTGCGGCGTCTTTCTTCAGTTTTTCGTCCCTGCCATACAAGAAATAACGCGAAGAGCTTGACGAAGTTCAAGACAATAACAGTATATGAGATATGGGTCGAATACTCCAGTCTACATCTGTTTGTCGTGGCTTGGGGAACCTGCACTAGACAGTGGGATACCTCGTACCGCGGTGGTCCGAGTAACCAAGTCGTCACTGGCGGAGGCGGTGAGGTCGCAGAGAATGCGCCAGTACCGTTGGATGAAGCCCACATGTTCTTTCCCCAGTTGTCCCACCGCGGCGTGACGGAGACGTATAGCAGCAAACTGTCATTGTCGGATTGGACAGTCTCGTTTTTGACGAGGACCACGGCATTTCCTTGGATTGCCCAGTAATCATCATAGAAGGCGTAGCAATCCGAGACGTTCTTCATTTCGTATAACCCGTGTTCAGTGTCATTTTGCATGCCTAGAATGATGCCGTGGTAGTCTTGTTCCGGATTCACCTTCGAATCGTTCCAACCAAAATCTCCCCATCGATTGCGCTCTGCTGTGGCCAAGTTCCAACTTGCTCCTGTGATGAAGGAGTCCTTTACCACAGCTATCGTATAGTCGTTAGATGCCAGTGATTGAAACACGGCCGAGTTGAATCTTTGTCATAGAAAATCAGTACCTATATCGTGTCTTGTGGGTGGCGACAGGGCCTTACAGGAGGTGAATAGGCAAAGAGCTCAGAGCTAAGACGATGCAGGAGACCAGCCGCCAGCGGTCTATAAACCTGAGGTTTCTGAGGCTCGGCACGCCGATATCCATCCATCCACCCCTCTGGTGTACGTGGTCGATATCAGCTCTGGTGGGAGAAGCCTGTAACTGAATACAGTAGTTCGAGGCGGAGAGCATTCCTGTACTAAGCGCATTAATAAGAAGATGCAAGTAGCGATTCGCAGTCTTGACCGCGTCGCAGTCCCCGGCGTAGATAAGCCCAACGCCTTCTCTACTTGGATACCTCGATGAGACATAAATTATTAATGTGAGGTTTGTAATGAAGACAGCAGTCATGAGTGCGATCTGAAGAAGTAGAGCCCGGTTTCTTTTGGATAGTCGAATTCGCCATGATGTCTTCTCATCGTCGTTTATTGCCGGGAACCACCCAGCAAGAGATTCTTTATCTGCGAAACCTTGTGCTTTGAACGGTGTACGGTCTGTGCTCAACCTGGAAATGGTGTCTCCGCTGGAGCGAGGAGTTGCTATATGATGACTGATTGAAGATCTATGTTCCATTGATATGCCGTCCTGGTACACCCGAGACAGACTGCTAGCATTTGTCAAAAGTTTGCATGTCTAGGTAGGTGGTTTAAATTATGACTGACCTTGCCTGTTGATGGTTGGTTTCTCTTTCCGGTATCAAGGCTCTCAATCGATGATAGAGCGTTTCAGTCATTGTGTCAGATACTCCAAGTTCGACCATTCGACGTCAGTACTCTAGCCTGCGAAGCCCTTGTTATTCATATACTTTGGTCACCATTACAGAAGAAAAGAGACATAACGGTCCAAAACCGAAACACCAAACATAGAGTGCTGGGTTATAAAATTATAATTATGACAGTACATATATATGTATAGTACTATGTAAAGATAAATCAGATGATGTGTATGTTATCTAGTACTCCGAGGAGTTTCTTACCCCAATGGCTGCGTGTCAAAAATATTGTCTGTACACCTAGAAACGCGATACTAGCCGCACCATTGGTTCCCTAACAACAACTAAAAAGAGGTAACAGTTTCGTCGGCGGGGAGGTGGTGCATTGGGTGCTACTGTGGATTCGACTATTTTGAGAACGGGCTAATCTTACTGGGTTTCGCAATGTCTTAGAGTTATGGGTATATAGGTAGAGGTTGGTGAGCACAACGGAACCTCCGTAGCACTATGCGGCCGGCGCTTTACACTTTTCCTACCTGCGGCTTTCGCTCCATTTTTAATAATTTGCATCATGTTGACATGGCCCGAAGATTAGATTCCTAAGTCTATGCGCTTAACCATTAAGGTACCTACCTTGATTCAGCATACGTCCAAAAATGTTTCAGAAAGGGGGAAATAGTATCTCAAGAAATGGAGGTGATATTTGACCCCACGCTGCTGTGTAAGTGGGTTGGATGATTCCCAGATATTACCACACGTTACATCTTAGCATTTGGGGGCGAAGCGAATGTGATAATGCAAACGGGACTATTATTAGATTATAGGTTTCACTTATTTAAAAATATAAGTAGTATATCGGGCTTCTTGGTAGGTACCTACCCAATTACACAAAAACTGCCCCTAGTTAAATCATAGGCAATGGTATGCAAGCTTGCGTCCGCTAGGGCGATCAGCATAATACATGTAGCCAGAGTTTTAACAAACTGGCAGCTGGTAAGTCAGCTTTGCCGCCTGCTGCCACCTAAAAGCTTAACCTTCCGACGCTCGCCGGCTCTGTTTTGCACCAGTTTTAAGAGCAGTTTTTATACGTATAATAAGCGATTAATCCGGCCCTGTTATACGCATAATACGAGCGAGATACCTAGGTAAACCCCGAGCAATTTACGTTTAACGGCTTATTTACGCTAATAATAACACGGCTTATATAGCCCGTTTTACCGATTAATAAACGCCTATTAACATTCCATTCCTTATTATTATTACTTAAACTATAGCTAAAATTCCAATGTATAAAGCCGTTATAATCTTTTAGTTATTATATTAAACCTTTATTTTATTATTCGAAATTAAAAATTACGTATTTATTATTTTAAATTTAAAACTTATTATAAAAGAATTTATACGTAACGTTATATAAGTCGTTAAGTTAATTAAATAACGGCTAATAAATACTTTTAAACGTAATATAATATAATACCTTTAAATCCGAATTAATAAACGTAATAATAATAATATCGCCGTTTTTTTAATTTATAAAATTAGTAAAATCGTTATTATCGTAATTATTTAATATAATTTTAAGCTATTTATTATATTTAATTTCGTCGAAAAAGATTTTAACTTTTAAAAGTTAATTTACGAAAATATTTACTTCGTTAAAAGTTTAAATTACTTATTAATATTAATTTATATTACGTAAACATTAAAAGATAAACTTATATAGAAATTATAATTACGGTTAATAAAGTCGGAATCTTTATTTTAAACGTTTTAAATTACGATAATTTAATAAAACGCTTTAATATTATTTACGAAAAAATTAACGAATATATATTTCTTCGATTTAAAACCGTTATAATGCAAATTATTTATAAATTTAGAAAGTTATATTACGATTAATATAAAAGTTAAAATTATAACCGTTATATTTAATAAGTTTCTCGAAAAAAAACTACGATTTATAATTTATAAAATTATAAATTATTATTAAATTAAAAGGTATTATAATAGCTAATTAATTAAAACTAAAGTTTAATCGATAAATAAAACCTTAGTTATTTATTTTAAAGAAAAATAATTTCAGAAATTTTATTTTTTTAAATAATAAATTTAATATATTAATTTAAATTTTTTAATTAAATATATTTTTATTTAATAATTAAAACTTTTAATATATTTAAATTTAATTAAATTAATTATTATATTAAAAAAATTATGTTTTTTTAAAATTTATAATAAAAAATTTTTAATTAAAAAAAGAATTATTTAAATAATATATTTAAATTAATTAAAAAAATATTTTATAAAAAATTAAAAAATTAAAAATTTATTATAAAAATTAAAATTTTAAATTTTTAAAAATATATAAGTTTTAAAATTATTTTAAATAATTATAATTATTTTATATTATATAATTTATAAATTTATATATAATTAATTTAAATAAAAAATTATTTTTTTTAATAAAAATAAAAAAAAATAAAAATTAAATTAATTTTATATATATAAATAAAAAATATTAAAAATATTAATAAAATATAAAGATTTTAATTAATTAAAATTTAAAATTAATAATAATTAATATTTAAAATTTTAAAATTTAAAATATTAATAATATATAATTTTTAATAATTAATTTAAAAGTTATTTTTAAAAAAATCTTAAATAAATAATTAATAAATTATAAATTAAAAATAATATTTTAAATTATTTAATAATAATTATAAAATTGAAAAAATATAAATTTTTATAAAAAAAAATTTAGAAAAAAAAAAGTTTTATAATTATTTTTAAAAATATTAATAATGATTAAAAATTAAATATTAATATTAAATAATTTTTAAAAGAAAAAAAACTTTTTATTTTTTTATTTAAAAAAAATTTTAAAACCAAAATAATATTTATATCGATTAAATTTCTATAAAATTTTTTTTAAATAAAACTAAAAATTAAATTAAATAAAATAATTTATAAATTATATTTAAAAGATTATATTTTATTTAATTAATAATATATTTTTTTAAAAAAAAGAATTTAAAAATTATATATTTAATTAAATATTTTTAAAATTAATTAATATTAAAATAAAATAAAATTTTTTAATTTAAATATTATTAATTTATTTTAATCGGAAATATAATATATATAAATAATTTAATTATATTTATATAAAAATATAAAGAAATATATTTTTTAATAAATAAATTAAAAAAAATATTTTATTTTATTTAAAATAAATAATTTATTATAAAAATTTCATTTATAATATAATATTATTTAAAATATTTAAAAATAATTTATTTTAAAAAAAAATTTTCCATTATAAAAAAAAGAAAATTTAAAATAAATCAATTATTATAATAATTTATAATATTTATATTTACGAAAAAATAAAAAACCAAAATTAATATATTTATTAAAAAAAATTAAAAAAATTAAAAATTTAATTAATTATTAATTTTTATAAATATTATAAAAATTTAAAAGATTTTTTAAATATAATGTTAATTATTAATAAATATTAATTATTAATAAATATTTTAAATATTATTAAGATTTTTAATTATAAAATTATATAATTAAATTTATTTAAAATATTTAAAAAATATATATTTAAAAATAAAAATTATTTAATATAATAACGAAATATATTTTAAAAAATATATAATATATCATTATTTTAAATAAAAATATTAAACGCTTAGGAAATATAATTAAAATAAAAATATATTATATAAAATTAAAAATAAAATTATTCACATAGCTCATATATCAAGTCCCTATCCCATAAGAGATATACAATGCCAGCCATCAGACAAAGGCAGCATACAAGAGTAAGATCGAAGGACAAATCTAAGAGGAGTGGCGACGGCCTCGCCAGATCTAGATGTCTTGGAACTTGGGTAAGCGACAGCCGTCAGCCACCTTGCTAAGTTTCCTTTTGGATCCAATGTGCTGCCCCGAGCCATATTACTACCCTTAGTACGACGCGTTTCCTAACCTGAGAGGACTAAAAAGATGTACGAGAGTGAAGGAGGATCAGCTAGGCAGCAAAGCCATCCTGTCATGTCTTTCCAGACGTGCCAATAAGCCTAGCGTAACTTAGGCCTCAGGGAACGCATTTCTATCAACCGTGAGGGATGAAGGTAAGGCCAAGGAGCAGTTTGTGGTTCATGGGATGAGACGCGATCCTCATATCCATGGCTACCACGAGGACATCGAGAGGATGCAGCCAGTTAAGCCTCTGGAAAAAGGACAGTAAGGGGATCATCGACAATACCTGTATGCTCCTTATCACGATAGAGCTAGGTCATATAGAAGCATCCTTAGAACATATCTGGTACGTATGGTACATGAGATAGGGCCAGGAGGGTTGGCCCAGGGTTGGTATGCCAAGTCCTCTTGCCATCACCTAGTTTACTTAAGTCTTTAGGTTGATCTATGGTTTAGCTAAATCAATACTGAAAGGTAAGCCCTACGGTACCTAGGATTACCGCTGACTTAGAAGAACCATTTGTTTTCTTCCTAGCACAGGGTTAGCTGATAGTAGAGTATGGCGACTCTACAGGGTTATTGCAACCCCTGGCTTCGGCCAACTGTATAAATGCTCATCCTCCCTCTCCAAATAAACACCTTTACCTGCAACCATCTCCTGTTAACTTACCATCATTTCAACTCGCACCAATCTTATCATAAACTCATACCATCATGAATCGTCTTCCCCTCGAGCTCCACCGCATGGTTGCAGGCTTCTGTGATCCCATCAGCCTAGCTACTCTTTGCCGTTGTTCCAAGTTCTTCCATACTATTCATAATGCATCTCTATATGAACAAGATGTCAAGCTCTACCGATCTTCTGCAGTCTGGTCTATCGTCCATCGTTATACAGACGAAGCGGTTGCTATCCGTGCACTGGCGAAGGCAGTTGCAGCAGGTGCAGATCTGCAAAAGGAAAAGACAGTCGTATTAAAATGTGTGCGTCCGCGCTGGATTACACCTACAGGTACGACTTGCGATCTTCACCGCGTAACACCGCTGCACACGGCCGCCGCCAGAGGGTTAGGAAGCGTCGTCTCGTTTTTGCTCAAGCAGAAAGCCCCTATCAACGCCGCGGCTGGCAAATCACATTGGACACCACTGTTCCTTGCGCTCTGGGAGCGAAGAGGGCTTACAGCAAAGCAGCTCCTCGATCAAGGAGCCGCGCGCACTATGGGAGGACTAGATATCAATGCTCTCCACTTGGCGTCGGCCGCAAATCTTCGTGATATTGTTACATACCTTGTAAGGGATAAAGGAATGGACGTCAACTTCGAAGACAGAGATGGAAACACGCCTCTAGTATACGCCATATCGTCGCCGTATACGGCAAAGGATTTCATCGCCCACGTAGTAGAAATGGGCGCGGACGTGAACAAGACGGTAGTTCACAACAACCAACATCTCAGCCCACTGGCGTTTGCGCTCAGCTGCCAGAGATGGGATCTTGCAGAAGTACTTCTGGACTGCGGAGCCGACCCATCAGGAACGAACGAGACTGGACCTGATTCAACCCTGTCGGCACCTAACTATGTACTTCGTCCATTACAAATTGCACTTCTAACCAAGGGACCAAGCGACCCATGGGCGAGGAAAAGGATCACGAAGCTCTTGGACTCGGGAGCAGATCTACCTGCGGAAGTTCGCATCGACGGTTGGGAGGGCCCTCTTCTTTCGAAGCTGGTCCGTTCGCACCTAAAATGGGAGGTGAAATTGCTCCTAAAGAAAAGATACGTAGATGTCGAGGGGAGGGACTTCCGAGGCATTACGGCCTTGGATGAGGCCCTATCACCTACTTCTGGTTCTCCGGAGATCGCCATCTTGTTACTACAACACGGCGCACGTTTCCTAAGAGGATCCGCCAAGAATATCCTAGATTTAGCCAATTCCATGTGCCAGACATCCAATGCCGTCACGCTTTATAATACATTGCGCAGCTATCGGCTACTGACTCGCACATTCCAAATGCTTTTAGATCACTGCTCAGCTGTTGCTCTGGAGGATAGCGACGAAGTTACAAGAGAGTTCTTGGCCAACTCTCCACCCCTTATGGTAGAGATGGTCAAAACCATAAGCGGCCACAAGTTGACAAACGAGAAGGTGCTGGAGCGAATGAGGGACCAGTTTTGCACGACCAAAGTCCGGCCGCGCAAAGCAGCTCGCTCTATGAGAAACTGGTGGATGGACAGAAACCTGCGACGACGACAGCGATAGGCATAGTGGTAGTAGGCTTTGACGGACAACTTAAGCTGGGTCAATGTACATTAGGTAGTTGAGTTGACTCGCTTCTCTCGTAATCATCGGGCAACAAAGGCGTGACTATTTAGGTATCGCAACTAAGCTAGATCTAGGTATCAGACAAGCTCACATGGTAACTCACGTCTAGCACAGCAGTAGCTGCTCGATCACGTTTCGTACTCGTCTATCAATCGACTGCCATGAGGGGAAGTTATAACCCCTGCATCTTATGGCATTACAAGGCTCTCCGGCTTGGTTTTCACAGTAGCAGATCCCAATACGACATTGACAATTAGATGAACGTCTTGTTGGTGTAATATGGATTTGAGTTGTAAGTGACTCGGTATCCCATAGCCGTGCCTGGGTATGAGTCGGTTTCTATATTACGGGGGAGCGGCGGGTGCGGTCGGTGGAAGTCCATACAACTTTGCAGAGGGTGGAGAAAATGATGTTCCTTGAATGGAAGTTCGAAAGCCTTTCTGGTATGCTGGCTGGGGTAGTTGAACCGGGCTGGGTGCCAGTGTCGGAGTTGAAGACTCAGCCCTATCATAGGTTTGCAGATGCTTAATAAAGTTCAGAGGCGGCATTATGTAGTTTATGAATAGTAACGGGCGGAGAAGTAACGGTAGTTTCAGGGAGCAAGCAGGATGGCTTAAATGGCTCCCTTTGGATGCCTGGCTGGAAAAGAATACTCTTAGCTTACAAGAGCTGCTGGTTGCCGGGATGCTTCTCTCGTTAAGGAGTGGGTACTAGTAGCATACCATTTGTTGGCAGACATCTTCACCACGTCAAGCAGGGCTTCAGCTGGCATATCAAACCATAGAAAGGACATGTGGGCCTTGCATACCGTCCTAGCTCGCATCATCTTGTGGTCAGTTGTTCTTGGCAATCTTTAAACACCGGTCCTTCTCCAAATATCGACCCAAGGTATACCTAGGGACATATTCCATCACGCGTGTCTACATTCGTTGACTTGGAGGACAAACGGGGAAGTGACCGAGACCAGCCTGCCCCTTGACTACGCGGATATGACTGTCACATTCGACTAATAAGCTTGAGGCCCCGCATGGACCTATACCATTACATACGTACAGAAGATCCTCTCACACCGCATTTCAGCTGTACTGCCTGATGAACAACGCAATACCTTCCTTGATCAGCGCTTGAGACGCTCAGAGCAGTAGTAGAAACCAACTGCATGTTGCATTGCTGCATGTTGGGCGATCTTTGCGGTCTCAATCCCTATGCCTAAATGGCTAGGGCGGTACCGTAGATTAGCTCCTAGCCTCCTAGCACTGGTATAGGCATTACGAAGTCAGGATGCAGATATATAAGCAGTCAGCTCTCGCTAATGATCACATCCAGGGGCGCCATATTGTCACCCAAATAGACTAGACAGGCTGCACCTCGGAATAGGAGACCTGTCCGCCCGGATCCTTCGCTATACCTGGTCCTTGTCCTCGATGCTGCAGCTTTAGTGGATTACGTCGTTAAGGAGGCCTGCCGCGCTGTCGAGCTGAAGTATAACAGGCCCACAGGCAACGTCTGGGCCTTACAACGATCTGTCTAGTAGGCCGATTAGCATATACATAGAACTATGTATCAACATAGCACATCGCTGACAAAACGCATGTACCATTCTCTTATTATCCTAAGTAATAACAGCTATTTCAATCTAGATAAAAGCTCCCAATGCTATTAAAATTCTATCCTGTATCGACTGCCACCTAGCAGACAAAGAACCGAAGACCTTTTCGTGGGGAATGACAACAAATACGTAGTCATCGATGTTATCGGAATTCCAGTGATGAGCGATATCCCTGAATTTCTCGAGTTTCTTCCTTTGCTGTTCCAATCGACCTTGGCTCATAGGCACAATTTGGATTTCAAATTCGGCTAGACTGCCAGCTGTAATTATTAGGTATACAGTATTACGCTTAACATAATTCCACACTTACATGTCTCTTTGGTCTCCCATACCTGACAGGGGATAACGAAGCCTATATAAGGGTTGCCGTTTCTCGATAGGCGTATGATTATTTCTTTTGGAAGGGTTTCCATATTGTATGTACTGGGGAAGCGGAAGGTTTTCAATGGTCTTAATATACGTTAAATTCTTAGAGGAGCCTTGACAGAGATGACAGATGGGAGGCGTTTAAACGTATGGACAAAAACGGAGAAGGCTATTTATTTCATTAGGGAAGACAAGACCATCTTTCAGAAAGTCAAAGTCAAGGCTTACTGGAGAGTAGGGAGCCGGGGTATGACTATCTGGAACCGGCAGTCGAGTTCCGGCTCATAGGTAATATTACCTAACAAGTACTGAATAGGTTTATCACCGGATCAATCCCAAATTAAGGCTTGGGGTGTCCGTGAGAAGATTTTGTAAGGGCCCCAGAGTTATGATCGCTCTCTAACGCAATTTTATAACTGTGGGACGGGTTTTCTAATGGCTGACCGGGGAATACGGATGCAACATACAGGTTAACACCCTGTTGGCTCCTCCTTGTATATCAGAAGCCGAGAGCTCATTCCAGGATAGATAGTACATGCAACGTCAGGCGACGAAGGCGTGATTATTTAGGTACCGCGACTAAACTAGATGTAGATACCAGCTAAGCTCGGTACATGGTATCATATGTGAGCAGCCTGAGGTGTATTATCTACAACTTCGTAGGGGTGGGGTAATAGCTTACTTGGAAAAGGGGCTAGGTAGTCTGACAGTTATTAGCACACGCCCGTTGTACCCCCTAACTCAGTTACAAGCGGAATAGTCCTTCTATCCAGATTCTAGAGATAGGGACTTGGTACCTTTGGCTCAGGGGCGTCATTGGTTATAAGAAGCGCTGCTGTTACACGAGATGTTGCCTTTTCCGTTGCCTCAAGACAGAATGAAATCCGAAAAGGTGACCGATCTAGGGCACATCGCCACCACCATCGAGGGTGCATCCGCCAACCCAACTGAAAGCTCCATACGCTTTGAATACAAAATCAAAGTATGTATAACCCCTCCGATCCGGGCCGCTCGATTCTAATAGTCGACCACCTACTAGTTCACAGATTTGGGAGGAGAAAGGGTGATTTCCTACAATAGCCGCCGAAACTTTGACAACAGCGCCTTTTCTCAAAGCCTACCGAGTACAATCCGCTCACATGAAGTTAAGAGAGGCATCCAGGACTGGGCTTACAACCAATAGGAAATGAATCCATCCCGAATAAGCGAGTGGATTAGGGGGGCTGCTAGTTTTATACGACCCAAATTATCTAACTAAAAACGTTTCGGGAAGAAAGTTTGGAAAGGGTTCTGTGAAGCTGTGCGGCCGACTAATGGTCCTTCGGTGTCTCGCGCAGCGGATATGGAGAAAACTCCTTTATTAGATTAAGCACATATTCATAATACTAATTTCCCACCACTCATTTCTATTCAAAGTACACATGCGGTTTGCAGAGTTATTTGGCGATATTCAGTGCGAAGCCATCGGAATCTTCTAGCAGCTTAGTTAGATATGATATTTTTTTCTGAGGAGAGTCGTATTTACTAAGTTCATCAACCCCATGTCGCACGCCGCTTATTACCTGGATAGCTTGGTACCACATGCCTTGGGCGCCAACGTACAGGTTGGTTCCCTTCAGTTGACAGCGCAGCAGGTGCCCTAAAAAGGAGGCTGTAACGTCGAAGGCAAGGGCCATGTATAGCGGCACACGTACCAGTACACAACATAAGGCTCCAGGCTAATGTACCTTCTGAACCCATTCCGGTGTTTGGCTTTGAAAAGGGAGTGATTTGATTGCTAAACCTATGATCCCTATGTTCAGTCTTGACATGGGAGTGATGTGGTCACTTGTAACTGCGTGTCGACCTGCACTTTGAACCCGCGTTCCCTGGTCTAATGGCAAGGGCTAGAAGTGGTTCACAGTGCTCTTCTGGTAATATCATCCAAGTATAAGGACTAGGGCTGCCCCTGGCTCCGAGATATCCCGAAAACTCGCCAAGTTACATACAGCCCTGCATGATATGGTCGCAGGAGTTGGCTTTGCCAGTACTTTCATATGCGTCGCCAGCCTATGACAGCCCAACATGCAAATTGGTATGCACTTGGCTCCTGCTAATACCTACATTAGTAGCCAAGCTGTGGAGTCTACCACTAGATGATGTTCGTCAGGCGGCACAAGTTGAGATGTGGTGTAAGAAGGCCCTGTGGGATGCGGCCATATCAGTGTGGGGTGTCTGTCCCCTCGGAGCTGAAAAGCTATAGCCACACCATAGCCTATCAATATATCTAGAGAATATCCTTTGAATATTCCTTATTACATTTGTTATTTTAAAACTCTTGTCTAAATACACCACTACCTTTCAGAAAGCCAGTCAACCACATCTTCTCATTATGGGTTCACCGCCTGACGTACAATGTCTGTGGGATTTGACGTATGCTGTCTTGATGTTCATCATCAAGAATAAACTAGACAGGGGTTACCTATCGTCCGTATCGTCAGAAACACCAGCCTTTGATGACTTTTTACAAGCCTACGACGAATCAATCAACTCAGCAGCACTATCATCGTGTGATTCCCAATGCCTCAGGATTCTCCAAGCCACAGTCCTCGTTTATCTACAATGGATCGAACACGCGAAAAAAAACCATCGACTACCTAGTACAGAAGGACCGCTATCAGTGCTCAATCTATGGTCTCGTTCAATCCCTAGTCCTTCGCGACCAATCCAAGGTGGCTCGGGAGCTAGTAGATTGGGCACATAGGCCAAAGTTGATAGGACCTAGGAAATGGACGGAGCTACTATGGTGCGATGAGATGCTACAGAACGAATTTTCGAGAAGCCAGGAGACTTATTACTGGCTGGCACAACACCTGCCTCACCAGGTTCAGCTTCCTCTCCTTCACCCATGGGTCCCTTATATCATATCAAAGAGAACAATTGTGATAGAAAAGGGTGTAAAACCTGGGATAGGATAAAATTGTTGTGTCTGCAAGGAGGAGATCATAGTAGGAAGCGAAATTGCCGTTGTCCCATGCAAGCACTGGTTCCACTTGGAATGTATTAAGTCATGGTATGGCCTAGATAGTTTAAACTGTCCTTATTGCCGTCAGAAATCTCTTTTGCTTGAATATAAGGTTGGAATCTGGAAGATGCAGTAGACAATCCTGTAAGGGAGGTTTCTTGGTCTTAGCTGCCTGGTAGGTCAACTAGATAGATGACATATCTAATTGTAACATGATTTTACCCCTTCTATGTATTTGATTATATAATGCGACGACGTCTTGCCACGCAGCCGCAGATGAAGAGCACTACCGCAGCCTCACTAGCCACAGCTATCATCGCCTAGCCACCGCTACCCCGCTATAGTTGAAAAGGATAACCTTATCTGATGCTTAGTCTGCATTAGCTCATTCTTGCGCACGGGCCTCCGATATTACCATAATTTGTATATATTTACACCATCTATATTTATATTATCTGTGTTTTGGTAGTGTTTTTATTTGACCATGGCTTACTATAGTGAATGATGCTTGGTCGTTTATAGGGTTTACTGTTATGGTCTTTTTTTATATTTTTACTCCTTTTATCCCATCATCTTCTGATTCCTCCCTTCCTCTCGTTGTCAAATACTGCTCTTACTATAGCCGAATAGTTAGCCTTCACGACATTATCATGGCATAATACCATCCACCAAACCTCGATTATGTAGTGGTGTACATATACTATGGGGACTGATCGGTCGACTTGACACTGAACATCTTCCTAAGTAACCCCGGGAGGGCTGCTGCCGTCCGACTCTCGAGTGACTACGACTACAAAGGTATCCGAAAGTATCTGGAGGTCCAAATCGACCTGTCATTGACTCAACCTCTCGTATTCGACGAATTGCGGAAAAGTTGTACCAAACACGACCTGGAGCGACTGATCATCGACATCCAAATGGGCACCACGACATTACCATTTCTCGACGAATCAAAAGTGCCAGCCCTCATCCTGCGGTCGGAGTCGTCTGCCGGTAGTAGCGAGATGGAAAAAGGATGCGAGGCAGGCGATAAAATCTCTGACCCGGCGCCGCAAACCTCCCCGGGCCCCTCTTCGAAAACCAATACAAGGCAGGAGAGTGTCGGTGCCAGCAATACACGCAGCAAGGATAGCTCCGATTCACATACTACGCGACAGCCCATCGAACACGCCGAGCAGTCCCCAAAATGCGAGAAATCGTCTATTAATGTTATCGAGATTTCCGACGACGACAATGACGACGGACCCGCCAACGTCAGCCATGCTTCTCAGGTAAAAAGTACCCTGCTGTCTTTTATCTTGTACTGATTGCGATGCAGGACATTATCGACCTCAACCAGGCCCCCGAAGAAGAACTACCGGATGCCCTCGTTGGCCTAGATAAGAACTTGGAAAGAGAGACTTGGGAATTCGCATGCGCCTTTTCGGGACATGACCCCGCGAAGACAGACGGTTCCAACCCCGAACACCACCATCGATTCCAAGGACTACGCGTCGCCGTCAAGCCGCATCAGCTCTGGGTCATTACACGTATACTTTTTATGTATTATTTCGAGAAGATGTTTGGCATGCTCCTGGCCGATGGTATGGGTGTTGGCAAGACCCTCGAGGGCTCGTGCGGTGCTATTCTCACCCCGCACATCCGCCTAGCAGCCCAGCAAGTCAGACAGGACAGGAAGCACCGTCTGGGACGTCATCTTCCTGCAGGCACGTCGGGAAATTTCCTGGCCGCGCAGACTGACATTCTAGAGAAGATGAGTGATGCTGACTTCGAGAGCCACAAGAGGAGCGTTATCATCACACGTCTTGAGAAGTTGAAGAATTTGGACCAGGAGACGGGGAGACACTGGGCACAGATCAACTACGAGTACTACGACTTCGAATCAGGTACGGTACAGCCACTATCCTTAGCTTTGCGAACTTGGAACTAATCTTGTGCGTACAGCCCAGCTAGATGCGGCCCAGGTAAAGCAACTCACAAAGTCGGAGATGATTGACTTTTACTCTACCCATGTCAAGCCCACGTCGCCAGCGCGATCCAAGTTGGTAGTGCAGCTCGTCGCGCAGAGCATCAGCTCCAAAGCAAAGGAGGCCGAGGAGCCAAGCAACGGGCACGGAGCCGGTCCTAATGCAGAGCGTGCCGGACTACAAGGCAAAACTGCCGGCGACGGCGAGCGCTCGGCCGATCAGGGGTCTGAGTGAATTTGAGAAGATAAATGACAAGCTTTGAGATAGTATCGTAGGGGGTTCTGGTAGATAGGTTCTTGACCGAAAGGTGGTATGGTGTTTCTTGGGACGGGAATTAATTGTTTAAGCAGCGTAGATAATAAAAATCAAACAAGGTAGATAGATAGCCTGATAGAAGGTTATACCCGACTTTAGGAGGGCTATTTGTAGCGCCCCCCAATCCTTAGCCACTTTCCCTAGCCACCAACTGGACCACATTACACTGGACCACAGCTTAGCCATAGCTGGGAGGGGGTACGAGCCGCCACTCGGGGGTGGGGCAAGCCACAACAGGGAGGCATCCTCGCCAGCCACAGTGGTCCAGCCATAGCCTAAGTTCGCTGAAAAGGATGACCTCATCTGACGCTTAGTCCGCATTAGCTCATTCTTGCACACGGGCCTCCCCTCACCAGAACGGTGCCTATCTTATCAATTACGAGACTGGCGCTACGTTTCTCACCTTCGAAGATACCCTCATGGAAAGAGAGCATATGGCAGTTTTTACGCTTCTGCTAGAACTTATTATCGACCTGACATAATTTCCCATTTTTCCAAAGGGTCCCTTCGCTTGCCATGTTTCTCCGACTGCCGCCACGCTTGGTTGGGCGTAACCTGGCGTGCACGTTGTTGCCGGTGGTTTGTATATATTTACGCCAGCGCTGTCCATGTTTTGGTAGTGTTTTCACTTGACCATGGCTTGCTGCGGTGAATGGTGCTTGGTGGCTTGCGGGGTTTGCTGTTATGGCCTTCTTTACTTTTACTCCTCTCATCCCATCACCTTCTAATCCTTCATTCCTCTCGTTGACAAATAGTGCTCTTGCTACGGCCGAATAGCCAGCCTTCGCGACAACGTTATCATGGCACACCACCACCCACCAAACCTCGACCACGTCGTCGTGCGCGTGCGCCATCAAGGCCAATCGGTTGACTTCACGCTGAACACCTTCCTGAATCACTCTGGAAGGGATACTACCGTCCGAGTCTCGAGCCACTACGATTATGAAGGTATAAGGGAGTTTTTACAGACCAAAACCAACCTGCAATCGACCGAGCCTCTCGTATTTGGAGAAGCGGGGAAAGTATGTTCCCAGCACGACCTGGAGGTGCTGATCATCAGCATCCAGACGGGCGACACGATACTGCCGTCTCTTGACGGATCCCTAGCGCCAGTACCGGGACTTCTATTACAATCGGAGTCTTCTGCCAGGAGTAGCGAGACGAATAAAGGATGCGAGGCAGACGACAAGATCTCCGACCCGACACCACGAAATCCCCCGGGCCCCTCTTCGAAAGACAATACGGGGCAGGAGGGCATCGATGCCAGCGACAGATCAGCAGACCCGACTAGAAAGGATAGTTCCAATTTACATACCAAGCGAGAGCACGTCGAGGACCCCACGGACCCCACGGACCCCGAGAAATCCCTAGCCAAACGCCAAAAGGCCCATGTTATCGAGCTTTCCGACGACGAGGAGAGTCTAGCCGAGCAAGGGGGGCCTGAAAGCGATAGCTTGGTTGGAGGTGTTGCAGCCGGCGGTCTCGGTCTCGAGGATGACGACGCCGACGAGGAGGACTCTCGACAGCAGATAGAGGATATCGGTCGGCAATTTGCCAACCGTAGCATCTCTGTGAAAGATTGGAAGAGCGTATGTCGTATGTTTCAGTGTCCAGAGGACAGCACGGAATACAAGCCCGTCGGTTTCAAGCTGGCCATCTCCGGCTATCAGCTGCACGCCATCTGGTGGCAGATTACACAGCTCCCTCTTAGGGGCGTGCCCGGCGGCTGCCTCGGCGACGAGATGGGCCTTGGCAAGACGGTCGAGGTTCTATCTGTCTTCGTCGTATTCGCATGTATCAAGATGAATTACACGGAAGTAAGGAATTACTGGAAGAAAGGTGACACCATTGACGACCGCACGCATCTCCCTCGACACCAGCAACAGACGACGGGCCTCGTGTGTCCCAGCCAGCATAACTCACCCTATGGCCTGCTTTGCTCTTGCGTCCAGTCTGGAGAGACGTATCGAGTAGCCACGAAGCTTCCCTCTCTTCCTACCATTTGCTTTGCCCCTCTGAGCTCAATCCACGGTTGGCGCCGTGAGTTTGAGAAGCTTGTCGACCTGACGGACCCGATCATGAAGAATTTGAAACTCTCCATTATGCATACCGATTTCAGGGGAGACGAGACGTACTACCATAGCAGCGATCGTGTTCGAGCAACTATGGGCAAAGCTATTAAATGCTATGTCGATAAGCGAGGACAGCCTAGTTGTTACCTGAATGGCCGAGAGGGGCTCAGTAACTGGTTCCTATTAGTCAGCTCGTCCGGGGCACCGGGGCTGCTCCATGCTTACAACGGCAAGGAAGTCGTCTATCGTAGCCAGCAGGACGAGGATCATGAGGGCAAGACGTTCACCACCAACGGCCTTGCCGCCTCTTTTGTCTTTTTTGACGAGGCACATGCGTACAAAGGCTCGTTGTCCAGTCCTACCCAGCCGTTCTCCCTATTGAGGACAATCACACGTAAGTCCTGGGAGCCCACCATCGCCTTCGCCATTTCTGGTTCCATTCCGGGCGGTGGTCCAGGCCAGCTGACCAACATCGTCGACCACATTCTCCGTGTCAAGGGTGAACACGAAGAAGGCGCACCTATAATTGGCGGCATCAATCGCGCAGTCGAGCTAGAAGAAAAGAAAAGCGACTGGAACTACCTGCTGCAGAAGAATCACATTGTCAGCAATCCGAAGACGAAGGCCGAGGTGGAGAAGCGTAGACAGTCTATGGGCAAGCTGATGAAAGGCCTCGTTCCTCACATCCTCATAGCCCGTCGCAACGTCGACACATTTCGTGGCCAAACAATCGGTGACGGCGGCCGGCGAATTGTTGTAGAGCCGATCCGGTGTAACATGTTGAACGGGTCCGGTCGCAAAGCTTTCTGTAAGCTGACCGCGAACGTCCAGGCGTATATTAGCCAAGCCCTCGATCAGAGACGCAGCTTTTGGGTTATCGAAGGAAGGAATGGACCCGAACCAACCCAGCGCAGCGTCGAGCGCGAGTTCTTTGGCGGCTCCAGCGATTCGACAGCCATGAAGTTAGGGAGGGCCTGGACCCAACTGCTTCGCGCCAATGTCTATCCGGTGGTTGCTCATCTTTATGTAGAAAAGTTCATTGGTGATGATGGTCTTGGTGCTAATAGCGTTAATCACTTCGGTAATAACGCCTGCGCATCGGCGGTTTCAGGCGCCAGTCGGTCTACCGTACTCGGGAAGCTGTCCGAGTCACCCTTCTGGCCACACCGAGCTGAACTAAGGAAGCAGTCCTCCAAGTTCCGAAAGCTATGCGAGTACGTAGAAAGTATGGTAGCCTACAGGAGCCGCCAGCCCGACGTAAATGACCCCGGTCCTGCTGACGGTACCAACATCCGGCACATGGTTGTCTTTACCGATTCTCCCGTTTCTAGCTTCATTACTTTCATGTTACTTTCCGAAGAGTACCCCAACCTTCAGGTCATGCTGATCAATGGGTGTACCCCTACCGTGGCCACGAAGAAGGTCCCCGAGCATGGGCGTCGAGAGATGCTCGATAATCTGATGTCGGATTGTAGGAATGATTCGCCTAATAAGATCCTAGTTACAACCTATCGGATCTGCGGTACGGCGCTCAATATGCAGCGAGCAAACTACTGCATCTTGATGGAGCCGGCTCGTGACGCCAGGGAAGAGTCGCAAGCAGCGGCGCGAGTGAATCGAAGAGGCCAGCTCATGAAGGCCGTTACTGTACGGCTATGCGACGACCGTAACCTCCCGGAGGTACTAAAGCGGGCACGGCATCAGAATCAGCATGATATGGTGGCGTGGCAGGAGCAGGGCATCCGCTGGGGTGACTTTGTGCAGTAGAGGTTGGATGGCGATGTTCGACCACCTGGGTAGATAGCCAAGTTTTTGAATAGCCAACGGTCTCGTATCAAGGAAATTCCAACTTTCAAACTCAGTTACGGTCAACCTTCAGCCACACTCGTACATTTCTTCATCATACTCCCCCTACATAATCATGTTCTTACTACTAGTTTGCATTACTTTGGAGTGATAAGACAGAAAAATGCATGCTTCAGTATTAACCGCTTGCCACATTACCCAAAACCTTTTCGTCTTTTTGGGCTTCGCGAAGGACGTCCTGCATGCGGGAATACAACGTCTGTTCCACACCTTGCTTATCAAACACAACTCTCCGCAACCTATTGACCCAAGGTATCAAAGGTTCGTAATAAGGCGTAAAGTTCTGAGCGAGTGTCTCGATGAAGAATTCCTCGTCCGAAACAGTACCTAGTTTCAGTCTTGCCAATTCGTCCATATCCGCATAATTCCACTTATCAAACTTAGGAACGACCTTATCATTCCCTGGTCCATCATAATGTATGCATATCCAGAACAGTACCCAGAAGAAAGACTCGAGGTCGTGCTTAAAAGAGTGCTGGTCGCCTCTAAGCACCCCGATCGCCATAAAAGCCCTCGTGCCGGTCTTTCCCTTCGCACCCGAGGCGCCCTCTCGCTGTTCTTTAATAGCGAGGTCTAGATCGATCAAGAATCCTGGCCAGGAAGGGTTTCTCTCGTCCTCATTGATCAGAAGGTTGTTGATTGAAATGTCGCGGTGGAGAATACCGGCTCCGTGCAGTGACTTGTGTCCTTCAATGCATTCTCCCAGCGCAGCTAGCAGCGCCGCGCGAGAGCTAGCGCAGAAGATAGGCTCACCATAATCTTGGAGGATGACGCGGCGATGGACTCGATTTGGCAGCGTCTTGCTATCCACTTTGGTCGGAGAGGCCGAACAGGATCGCTTCTTGTTTGGCGGAAGAGCCGCGTCGGTCCGACTGGCAGGCCGTTTTCGATTAGCCGTACTACGACCTTCCCGCGAACTGGCGGTAGGCGTGGCTGCACGTATGACCACTGAACGTTCCGAGCGGTAATTTTCCGCCATCGTGATGTCCAGCCGCTTCCGCACATTGCCTTGCACGTCGTCATCGATCCCGGATACCTGAACGGTATAATGGTGATAGTATCGTGCCATATTCACTACGCCTTTGTCGGTTGCCTTTTTGAGTAATTCGCCTTCCTCTTCACGTTCTAGATATTGCCACGAGTCCTTGATGGCAAGCGGCGTCTGTGGGTCTCTGTCGCTGTGGACCTTCCAACAAGTCGTGGCCCTACCGGCGATGCAGGGCGCACGCCTCATGACTCCGTCGAAAATAAGGCGCTCACGCCGGCCGTTCCTCTCGATTTCGACGTATCGTATGCCACCTGACGTGATGATGGTAGGGTCAAATCCCAACTGTTCCTCGTTCATCCAAAGAAACCCAAGGATCGTTGACACAAACCGGAGTCCATCTTGATTAATGTTAAACTGGTCAGATGCAATCCCCCCTAGGCGATCGAATTCCCATATCCTCATAAGAGGCCCGCAGAGTGTAAAGGCTATGACGAATCGACGGGTGTCCTGGGTAGCGAGTACTTCCCTTACGTATCTCCCGATATCCAGCCATGTTTTGGAGGTATCAGCGTTCGGGTTACTTTTCAGCTCACCTGGCACGAGGATCTGGGACCAGTGGTATCGCGAGCTCTTCTTGGCTTTTGGGTCATTCACAAAGCCGACGTCTAGTTTGCGATCTGCCGTCGAGCCGTGGAGCGGCTTGTCAGGCTGCGCAATTGGCCTTCGTGTCGGGGTTGTGGTAGAGCTATGATCTTGAGCTAGTCGTGACAGCTGCGGAACAATATCTTGGAACCAGTTTAAAACGTCCTTCTCCTTGGCCTGTGGTGGCCACCCGACCCAACCATTATTATCAAAGAGTAGATTGCTACCTTCCCTACATTTTGCAAAGACGGCCTCAGATGCGGTCTGGAGGCCTGCTATATCCCCGAAAAAGGTCTCGTGGAAGCGGCGGAGCCCAACATACATAGTACCGAGCTCCTCTTTTAAGACCGCGTCCAGGTACTTTCGATGTTCAGAGGAGTTGGCGAAACTGCTTGTATTACGAAGCCATGGCGTCTGTAGGAGGGCAGAGGCGATCGGTTGGGGCGGCGGCGTGGATTCGGTAACAGCATGATAAACTTGTGCCCAGATTTTCTCGTCAGGTTCCTTAGCAATAACTGCTCGCAAAAGGGGTTTGACGCGGTCGTAGTCGAAGTCACCGGACGTAACGGTTGAAGCATATCTTAGTAGATGGCTTAGCAAATTGGAGCTTCCGAATCGAAGTAGACGAGGCACCCGAAGCTGTTGCAGTGCTAAAAAGAGGTCGATGGTGATGTTTATCAAGAAGCACAAGAAGTGCAGCTCGACACGCGGTTGCTTCGGCGTCAAGTCCACGAACGGAGACGGTCATGCCGGCGATGGAAATTTCTAGAAGGGCCGTCGCCGTTTTTCCTTCTTGCTTACTCAGATCTGGCCGAGAAGGTTGTGTACGTAACATACCAAGAGCTGTTTTCTAAGCTAATTTTGAATATAGGAGAGGATTTTCCGAAGTAGACGATGATGCTCTTAGAATACTTGCTTCCTACTTCCGCCAGGCAATGCCGACCCCGCTTGTTCGTGCATGTAACTTTCTAGCTGAGGTGGCGCAAAACGTGGCTAGGTCGGATTATTTTGTTACCGACAACGAAATGGAGCAACTAAGGAGCTATGTTAGAGAAATTACAGCAGCAAGTACATAGTTCTATATTTATAATGACCCCTTTTTTATTACCTGATCTTGTGTTAAGCATATTGTGGGAAGTCTTCCAGCTATGTGGCTAGGTAATGTTCTAAATTTAGGACCCAATGTTGTGGGAAGACTTCCGTTTTTGTGTCCAGTGCCTAAATTCACGACCTAATTGTGGGAATACTTCCTTCTATGTAACTTGTTCTTGTGAGTTTTCTCTTCCGTTTTCGTTCCCGCACCTACAAGCGGCCCCCCCTCCACGTGCCGCTCCGGGGTGGGGGCAGCCGCCGAGCTTATATTTGAAAATCTAAAATTCCAATCCTTTTTCCGAAGCGTGCCGCACTCAGGCTCCTTTTCAAATATCCTGATTTTATAGTAATACATAAGAAGGTAGGCGATAGAAGTGAAAGCGGTTTCCAATCCCAATGAAGTTTCCACCATGTCTAGTCGATTTCCCTCATCTCACATAGTAGCGCCGCGGACTCGTTATAGTCAGCTGGTCATCGAAGCGTACGAATTTCCTAGACGGTACAACCTCTCAGCCGCGGTAGTTTCCTGGTTATTCCTCGCCGGCTTTGTCATATTTCCCGGCACTTACACGTCAATTCAAGACCTAGGCACCACCGAAGCCGGCAAGGTTCTCCACAACGTGATCCAGCACACGCCCCTCTTGGGAATTGCTATTGTATGCTGCATGCTTGGCGCTATAGGAACTGGTGCCCTGTAGTGGCGGTTTCGAGACAGTTACGTTTGGCTAAACGATAGGATATTCTTGTAAGTGTCCAGCATCGTTCGTCAGTGGCAATGCTGACAAGTGGAAGACCTGGAATTCTCAACGCAACTACAGGCTTAGTGACCACCCTGATTAATATATATACCGCTAAAGATGGGACCTGGTCTATAACAGCGATTGCCACTGTCACACTTATTGGTGCCCTACTGGGCGTTATGGCTGCTGGCTTTTTCACGTATGCTTTACTTATCAGGGGGCTTTCTAGGAGTAGCTAGCACTGGAACGCACATACATGTAAACTGTGAATAGGTAATATTGAAATTGGTCACCTATGGAGAAAAGGGTTATAATCTGTGATGTGCAACCTCGCGTTAATTCCTTTAAGTCCAAAGAAATACAAATAGGTGGAGTAGATGCATCGTCAGACACTGGTATTAAAAGAGCGGGTGCTAGGCAGAACTTCCTACATTAAGAAGCAAAGTGAATTTAGACGCTTACCTACCTAACAGACCAAAATAGACGGTTGTGGCATGTTACATCCAAGGACTGTATAGCTTTGTGAATGATAATCTTATCTTTTAAAGGGGTTGATAAAAATGAGATGTGTTAGCAAAGTGTCAAACTCATAACTCTTGATACGGGCTTAGCCACCATGTTTCTGAAGACTCAATACCGTGCTTTTCTTTTCTTCGCTCTCTTCGCACACGGCTTATGCTCTTTGACGAGATCGGGGTTCATCTGCCTCTCCGGAACCCACTGGTCCTCGCCCTCTGGACGGCCGTTCCATCTTACGCGATACTCTGTCTTTCCATTCCGTCTACGGGTGCCTAGGATTTTCACACCTAAGTAGAATCCTTTAAACTCGGCCTCGAACCTTTGAAGAAGCTCCTTGTCCAGGATATTCCTCCGAGGCACCCACCAGCAACTGCCATCATCTATCCACTTGATGAGGAACAGATTTCTTCCCCATCTCTCAAGGATGTGGTCGATTGCATAGGTTGGATCGCTACTGTCATTGGTATGCACTAGCTCGTCGTGGTTTGTGCTTGCAGGTGGACTAGGCGGGCCGATCAAAGTTGGCATGACGCCTTCCATCAGCTCTTCGGGACACTCCGATAAACTATGAAGATTGGATGATGGAGTAGTCGTGCCGATACTCTCCATTAACGTAGGTGGGACACCTTGTCGCAATTTCGGGTCAATCAAATTATCTGCAATATCGATGAAATCACCAAGGGAGCTTTCGTCACAGTCGTCCGTGCCTGTCATGGGATGATCCTTGGATTGGTCAGGCCATGGCGACCTGCCACTCTCTAGGGATAAGGGCAGGTCGCCAGACGGTCCCGGGCCGGGACATGGCGAATCTCTTGTAAAACTATGTTCATCGATCATCTTAGGCTGGTAGCCACCATAAGATAACCGGTGGCCTTCTTCCCGTTTCATTATGGAGTTGGCGCCATGGCCTAGTTCGTCGCTCGGCTCGTCGCAATCTGCCGTAGTCCAACTAGTCCCGGCATAGCCCCATTCACCATGAGCTGCCATGAGATGCAAATGCCAGGAGGCAAGCCCATCGATCTTACAAGTCTGAGGAACCCGCTGCCGTTCGCATGCCGGGCACGCGAAGGGGGTTTGAAAGTCAAATTGGTGGTATTGGTCCATGTGCCGCGTTAAACCACTGGTCGCCGAACAAATATGACCACAGAGGATGCAGAATAGCGCCGAGGTCTCGTGGAAGCCCTTGAAGTGGCCAAGCCACCCCCACAAGCTTTCCAAAGTCACCTGTGTAGATGTAGATTGGGCGCATGTTAAGCAGTTCACGGGCCAGTGAATATTGCCCGAATGGATATGCTTATTTATATGCTTAAAGAGCTTGGCGGGCATGCTAATTTCTGTTGGGCATAGAGGGCAGCAGTGTTTCTTAGGCGGCGCCTGTGGTATCCAGTTCGGTGAATAGACCTTGCCGTGGACCCTCTCTGTGTGCGCACTCCATGCCTGGCGGCCACTGATGATAGCCTCGGTGAAACCGTGGCGCTTGCATTCCGGGCAAGGAAAAGGCCTCCTAAAGCTCGTATCCGCGGGGTGCTTGCCATCGCAGTGCTTCGTCAAAACGCTCCGGGACGACAGTGGGGTGTCACATAAAAAGCATCGGGACTTTTTCTCGTGTATAGTGCTAAGCTGTTTACCCGTTACCGGAAGATCGGCCTTCTCTTCGCCAGCTGTCGCTATAGGAGCGTTGGACAAATACCCAAGGACGGCGAGAAGGAACGGGCGAGGGTTCACTTTGTGGTTGGTGTCACGCCCGGTGGGAGCATCCATAAGCGCTGAGACGACCTTGATGGGGCCGGCTTGAATAACTGTAGCTTGACCGCCGCCTTCTTGACGAAGTGCATCAGTGCTTAAGCCACGAGCCCGAAGATTGTCGGCCATATCGAAGTACCTGGCCCTCTTATCTTCTACCTTGAGCCGCGTGAGGGTCTTGATTAAGCTATTTGCTCTAGACACGAGCCGGCTCCTCTCCTTTTTATCGCTTGCATCTCGAATAGCCTTACGGAGGGCCGTCATGTCCCGTCGAGACTCAAACTCATGCTGCTCTTCCGGCGAAATACTTGTAGGTGCATTCGGATCCATTGTCGTAGACACGTTGCGAAGCATTGTGAAAAGGAGCTCGTCACTGCCCCCATCTGCAGGACCAAACGCGAGACGCATTAAATCGGCACGCACACGATGAGACTGGTAGCTCGACTCGAAAACATTTGTTGTGTGGGAAAGCACATAATTTCGGAGAGCATTGGAGAGCACACCTGGAGCCTGAACGTTAACCATCAGTAGCCAAGTCTTGGGCGATTGTTGACGTACCATCGAGCCGAGCGCCGCATCCCACCCGGAAGCTATAGAACCGAGGATTCTGCCGGGCGCCCATGACAAGAAGTGTGCGGTTCCAAAGCTCCCCTAGTAGACTGTCGCTTAGCGGGAAGACCTCCTGGTCTTCCATTTCCGGCTTCCACCTGAGAGGGACGAAACCAGCCTCCTCGAGGACTGGCTTCTCGAAGATATCGTCAACCGTGTTATAGCCAGCCTCAAAGGCTTGGTCGTTTATCGCTTGCGCAAGAACTAAGCTAGCAAGGCAAAATACGTGGTTTGGTACCAGCGTGATAGAGAAGGAGATGCTGCGAAGAACGTTAACCGGCATATTCGAGAGACGAGAGCGGCCGTGGCCAGTGCCCTGGAGCAGGCGTCATACCAACCACCGTTTCGTTTCCGGCCTGTCTTAGCAGTTTCCGTGATTTTGTTCCTTCTGATCTGAATAGTAATAACAATCTTCGTCCGTGACTGATCCACAGGGTCGCGCAAAGCCGCTACTTGGAGTTGAGAGTACTTGATACCCTTTAACATACCGCGGCGAAAGCCTCCGATAGCGGCTAAGAGGCATTTTCCATGGAATGAAACCCGGGATTGGGGTTTGGCGCAGATGGCATCCGCCCTTCTCCATAGAGTAGTCAAAAAGGCATGCACATCCATACTAGTCATCTCAACCTTTTCATAGCTAGAATCCATCCGAAGTCCGATCAAGGGAGCCAGCTCGATGAAGATCCACTGGAAGAAAACCAAAGTTAGGCATGTATCAACGCCTAAAGATAAAAGTTTCTGTGGATTGGACTTGCTTTCACGATGCGGTAGGCCGGGCCTTCTTTCTCGCCCTCCTCCTTGCTAATCCACCTCAGCTTTAATGCCGCCGCCGCAGCGCCACCTTCCCTCCTCTTTGGCTTAAAGACACGATGCTCGGCCGAAGCGACCAGTCTTCGCCAAATTTCAGTCACAGTATGTGCTGAGTCTAGCATGCGTTTTTGTTCGTACTCTGCTGGGCCTAGGATAATGCGCCTTTGTACCGAGTCCTCCTCCGCGTATCGATGTAGGAACCCACAGAATGGAGCTTGCGCATCGGATTTCTCGGGATCATGCGCAAAAATAATCCAAGTGTCTTCGTTATTGAGGCCCGAATCGTTACAGAATCTGCAGTTCAACAGGTTAATTGATCAGAAACTACACGGATCTTCCAAGGTGATGAGAGAGAAAGGATATTTACCTGATCCAAGCATTCCACACTCGATCTCGCTCTTTTAGAGTATCATCGTTAACGAACGGAGCGATATCGTCGGGCCGGTTCATATACCTGTCGAGGTAATGGCCAGCGGGAAGTCTTTCCATCTCCGTGACCGGTCCTTTAGGTCGGTCATCCCCGACGGACTCTTGAGGGAACTGGAGCTGACGCATCGCGATTTCGTCCATTTCCGAATCAGGAGTTTGCAGAAGTTATATGGAGAAGATAAAAAATTTAAGTCAAAGGGTGGGCGAACGCAGGACTTTATAGGCAGGAGCCGCACGATCTAAGTGAAAGGCATAGAGCAGGGGTTTGAGGTATCCTTCGACCCGGGCGCTTCGAGCGATGGCGGGGTGGATACTAAGGAGCCGGGGGGTTTGAGATGAGGAGGGGGGTAAAGAACATAGCCGTATAGGTGTATGTTAAGTAAGTAGAAGCCGGCGTTACTCGGATCGGGACAAGCTTAGTCGGCCACTCCGTTTTCTTTTTAAACGGTTCTTTAGGCGGGGCTACAGCGCCGAGGCCAAAACGGAGCAACGGGTGGTTGGCCGCTAAGGTCGGCCGGCGTGGCGCACGCGCACCGGGGTTTTAGTCAGCAGAGACGCCCGCGCCGCTGTTGGCCAATTTGCTTACCGGCCTAAAACTTGCTCGGGTGGCTGCCCCTGCGTTCTCAGAGTGGACGACAACCACCAGCAAAATATCATCAAGGAGTCTCACAGCTGTGGTGCATAAGGTGTTCGCGTTTGCAATACAGCAGAAGCGCAAATCGAACTCGGCTGCGGAAACAAGGAAAAAGGGGATCCGCAGACCAGAAAGCGTAAACGATCGCAGCCTGCCGTAACCACCGCGGATAGGCTTACCTATCCTATACGCCTACACCAGGAATATATAGATACACTAAGAAGTTTTGGAGAATTTCGGGTCTTTTTAACTGCGCCGGTCGGTTTACTTATACAGGAGCCGGAGATTATCGCGGTCGCATTTACCAGATTTTCAGATTGGGGGGGCGATATCGTCGCACGTCAAGCCAAACCTGATGACTTCCGATGGGCGGGAAAGGGGAACAAAAAGGAACAGGAATTACGTGTGTTCGCAAAGTACATCTATCGAAAAATATGCGAAAGGCACGATGCCAATGAGGCCTACGAGTCATTCAAGATTGGTGCTCGCCTTGATATTGGCATCTCAGACCTTTCTAATAGCGGCCGCTTCTTTGTCAACGAGATCACCCGTTGGCATTCCGCCGACTTCTTTTCGCGGGATATATTGCCGTCCCCCCATCTGAAAATTTGTGAGGGGTATTCGGCAGCTCTTGCAAGATACATGGCGGGAATTTAGTTGCAGATTTCAGGATGCCATTTAGTCCCACAAACGCACCTTCTAAGAAGACTTCTAAGAGTGAGTAAGGAGTATGGTAATATATTTGAGATAGATTCCTGGTTATTTCTTCCAATGTATCCAAGGTATAGGTAGATTCCGTGTTGGGTAGTGTTAT
Source organism: Hypoxylon crocopeplum (assembly GCA_022578875.1). NCBI lineage: Eukaryota > Fungi > Ascomycota > Sordariomycetes > Xylariales > Hypoxylaceae > Hypoxylon > Hypoxylon crocopeplum. The sequence goes on along the minus strand of MU399615.1, from coordinate 10,887 downwards.
CTCATATGGTATCCTTTCTACCTCTACTTACTATACCTTTCGTCTCGATGGATAATTGTTAGAAGTTGGTTGTGCCGTTGATCAAGGGTTGATGCAACGTATATCATAACCAAGAACGTCACTAGGCAAATTTTAAGGTATCTCTATGTCATATTTAAGCGCTACACGGCCCTGTACGCTCTATTACATATAGATGTTTTGGACTCATCGACAGAATTTAGCAAGGAGGTCAACAGCGAAATCGCCTACCTCGCCAACAAGGGACTGGAACGCCTTCTTCAACCACAGGTCGCTCAAACGTTCCTTTGCAACTTGAGTGACAGCATCTCTTAATTTCTTTTTGGACTCATTGGTGGAGTTATATACCTCTCTGATGTAATCGACAAACAGTCCGCTAACCCAAAGCCGCTGGAGCTTAGATTCAAACCTCTCGAGCGCGTAGACTTTCAACTCATCCATAAGGAAGAAGTCAGCCGTTACGTATACGCGAACATCTTTCGCCAATTCGTCATCATCTGCACAGGAATTAGCATAGCTCCCGAGTATTAGTTGAAAACACTCACCCTCTACCCCAAATACTTTGCTAGGTTCATCGGAATAGTTGCCGGTGTACATATACTCAAACACCCTCCAGTGAGCCTGTGCACTTCCCTCTGTGAAACGAAACGAATTTGTCTTGCTTTCTTGGAAGTTCCCGTTGAGTGCCTTCTTGAAGAACGGACTTTGGACAGCGAGCACTAGTCGATGGGCGGGCAGTTCGAATGAGCCGATAGAAATCTTCGTATCGGCGTGTTCGGGGTTGTTGAACATCCTTGATGGTTCAGAGCCAAGGTACTGAAGGAATGACTAGATATATAAGAGACGCTATAGTTTACATAGAATGTCCTTCCTTTTTTCTGATGACTTTGAGCTTCCGTGATCTGGTTGATCTGATCGATCTGCTATATTGCCACTTAAGATGCTCTCGCGTTACAGTATTCTGCTAACTTTCAGATTGACGGGACTCTTTTGTACGCCATCTATCTAATATAGAAAGTGACGACTCGGTATCCGGATGTTTAGTTGGCAGAACTTGCAAACGCCCCTGGACACAGTGATCCATTAGTTCGATAGCTTCATTAAAACGGCCCTGAGATTTCCATGTAAATGCCAGATTAGCCATGCTAGTCAGCGTATCGGGATGATCAATTCCAAGTTTCGTTTTGCTCGTCTCCATCACCTGCACAAACAGCTTCTCGGCATCATCCCACCGTCCTTGGTTCCAGTACGTCGATGCTAGGTTGGCCATACTAGTCAGCGTGGAGGGATGATCAATTCCAAGCTTCGTTTTGCTCGTCTCCATCACCTGCACCTCCAGCTTCTCGGCATCATCCCACCGTCCTTGGTTCCTGTACGTCGATGCTAGGTTGGCCATACTAGTCAGCGTATCGGGATGATCAATTCCAAGCTTCGTTTTGCTCGTCTCCATCACCTGCACGTCCAGCTTCTCGGCATTATCCCACCGTCCTTGGTTCCAGTACGTCGATGCTAGGTTGGCCATACTAGTCAGCGTGGAGGGATGATCAATTCCAAGCTTCGTTTTGCTCGTCTCCATCACCTGCACCTCCAGCTTC